>JAJPUD010000310.1:510596-546323 GCA_023553655.1 Myrmecobius fasciatus
GTGTGTGTGTGTGTGTGTGTGTGTGTGTGTGTGTGTGTGTGTGTGTGCTGCGTGCCAATTTTTTTTTTTAGCACCTTTTGTTTTCATAGTTGGCAAAACGCACCCTGAATCTAGAAGAAAACTGTTTTCTGGGCTGAAATCTGCAGTCCTGATAGCTTTACTTATGTGACTGGTAGCTCTGGTATTTTTCAGCATTGCACAGTGTGAAATAGATTTCTGCAGAGCTGGCTTCCCTGCAGATTAGTCTCCCCCTCAGAGAGGGTAAAGAGCGCCAGCATCAGAGGAAGACCTTTTCCCTTTCCTTTCTTTTTCTTTTTTAGTAGTAGCAGTAAGAAAACAGGCATTTTGACTCTTGGAGCCCCGATTGTGAATATTCAAAGAATGGTGAGTCAGCAGCCACATCAGAATGGAAAATTATTTAAATGAAAGGTGTGCATGAAAATTAATTTAGAAAATATTGTTTGTATGCTTTCACAGCTTTGTGCAGACAGGCTTTTAACAAAAATGATAATGGAAAAATCAAATCATTGTAATTCTTAATGTTTCCCTTTAATTTTGAATTATATTTGTTGGGTTCTGTTTAGTTTCTTCTGTGTGAAAAATCTGCCTAATGACAGTTTGGGGTCATTTAATTAAAAAAAATGCACATGTATTTTTGCCTTTTATGTTTTGATCAAAGAAATATTTCAAGTCTTATTTTGGACATATTTCCAAATGATTGAATTTTTTTTTTTTTTTGCATTGTGTTAAATGACTCTTTTTTTTATGTGTACAATGGATACCATTAAATAGTCAAGATTTGCTGCAGGTTTAAATTGACTGTTTAGGTATGTATGTAACTGGCTTGTTTCTATGAGTAGGGAGTCCATGCTTGCAGCTTATGCTAGCTGAAAGATGAAAGAGAAAAAGAATGAAAAGAATGGATTGCAAGATTGTGTTCTGTTAGCAATTTAATGGTATGTTAGGTTGAATGTTATGCTTAAGATTTATTAAATAATTGGATACAAATATTCTACTAATGTATCTCACTTGAAACAAAACAAAGATTTAGAATGGATCTGTTTTTATGGTGACTATAATTCTTTCCCTTTCAAAATAGGTCAGGTTGGTGTAAATTTTTGTAGCTTACTAGATTTGTTTGTTGTGAAATGAGTTCTGCAGATACCTAGATAGGGAAAGAAAAAAATGTGAGCTTACTGTTGTGATACGGTTTGGGGGGGAGGGGGAAGCTATATTTATTTTATAAAAATGAAAGCATTTGATCAGAGGCACTATTCATTTGTAGAAGCATGAAAATAGGGCACAGAAAAAGCTGGTCTAATGAAGGATGCTAACAATAACCATATATCATGCCCCGGCATTAACAGCTGTAGGTTACATAAGGTTTATGTAGCCCAGTTGGGGTGACACTCTATCATATTAAATACATGCCAGCTGTAGGATCCTTGTTGATTGACTGCTCAGACAACATCTGCCTTTTGGATTTTAGTAGTTTTAATACCTAATGGATATTTCACATGGCTTTTGGAAAGCACCTATTTTCTAATTTTTCTCTAACTCCTCTCTATATCATACAAAGGAGTATTAGTAAAAGTGTGAGGAGTGAGGAGACACTAAAAAGAAAGGACAGTAGAATAGCTGTCTTTATGTTCTAATTTTTTCTTTGACTTACCTCTTCTCTCCACTGCACCTTCTCCTTCCTCTCTTACTCCATGATTACCATGCTGCCTTTAGCATGGTTGAAAAGGTAATATCACTTCTGCAGTTTGTAGACCTTCCTTATCCCTGAATTATTACCAGAATAGCTTAATTACTTAGTTTGAGGAGTAGATTAGTTGTATCTTGCACAGATTATCTTGATCAAAATCAAAAAATACATTTTAAAATCAACAAATACTTTTAGAAATACATGTTTAGAGAGAGGTAAAGAACTTGAAATGCATTTAAAATTATTTAGTCATCCTGAACCATTGTGAATTCTTTGTTATTAGTTGCCTCTCATTTATTTAGTTAAAATGTTTTTTAAAATTTCACTGATGACCAATTTTCTGTTCAAATTTTTTTTGGTACTGTGACAGTTCCTTTGACAGATTCAGGATTTAAATCTAATTCTGGGTGTAGTATCTAATTCTGGGTGTAGTGATAATTTACCATCAAATCTAGTTTAGATTATGTAAAAATGACAATGTTTAATAGATAAGGGCTCACTAGGTGGAATCTTACGTTGTGGTAACAGTTTGATAAATCTAATGTGAATATAGATTTACATAGTAAGTTTTATTATAGAATTTCTGAGATCTTTTTAAGAGGAAAATTCCCTCCCCCCAAATATACTTCAACTTAATAAAGATAATAATAGGAGTATCTCAATCATCCTTTTAAGGATTTTACGGATCATACATAGTCTTTATAATAATAAAAATAATTACAGCTAATATTTATGTAATATTTTCAGATTGACAAAATGCTTTACTTATGTATATTCTTTTAATGTTCACAACAACCTTTGAGGTAGTTGCTATGCTTGAACCCAATTTATACATGAGGAAATAGAAACAGGTTAAATGACTTGCCCAGGGTGACAGTAATTGAAAGGTTAGATTTAAACTCAGGTCTTCCTTACTTCTAACTCCTAGTATTCTTTATCCTCTACATCACATGACTGCTTTATGAAAAATAAAATACACATGCCAAGTCATTTGTTCCTAATTGTAGAAGACAATGGAGAGAAAGCTAATTTAAAGTCAGAAGGGCCTGAGTTCAGGTCTCACCTTTTACCTGTTCTCTGGCTAAGTGTCTGAAGCAACTAAGATTAAATTGCTGAGCAGGGGCCAGACAAGATAGTTAGTTGTTCAATGGAGAATTCTCTAACAAAGATTATAAGGAAGATTATTCCCTTTCTTACTTAGCCACACTTAATAACGCACTAAATAGGTTGAACAACAGGTATCTTCAGTATGAAATTATAGATATTTACCCAATTGTATGGCTTTTAAAAAACTTAATAGCATTTTTCCATTAGTTTTTTCCAACAATTTTAAACATTCATTTATATGAGATTTTTGACTTTTAAATTCTTTCTCTTACTTTTCCCTTTCCTAAGACAGCAAGCAGTCCAGAATCATTTTAATTTTATTTCCATAATAATCCTGTTGAGAAAGAAAAATCAGAACAAAGGGGAAAAAACCATGAGAAAGAAACAATAGTGAAAACAGTGTGCTTCAATCTGCATTCAGGCTCCAAAAAATTATTTCTCTGGCTGTGAATGACGTTTTCTATCCCAAGTCTATCGGAATTGTCTTAGATCACTATATTGCTGAGAAGAATTAAGTCTATAATAGTTGATCATCACAGAATCTTGCTGTTACTGTGTAGAATATTTTCCTGGTTCTGCTCACACGACTCAGCATCAGTTCATGTAAGCTTTTCCATGCTAATAGTTTAGGTTTGTCTTTTTTTTTTTTTTTTAAACTCTTATGATGTATAATAGTTCTCCCATCAAAGCTTCAAACGTTGCTGATATGGGGGGAAGGGGGCACAAAAGCCCCTTTCCTATGAAAATTTGGCTACCTTTTTGGGTTTTTGTTTTGTTTTGTTTTGGCTGTGGCAATTGGGGTTAAGTGATTTGCCCAGGGTCACACACCTAGGAAGTGTTAAGTGTCTGAGGTCAAATTTGAACTCAGGTCCTCCTGACTTCAGGGCTGGTGCTCTATCCACTGCGCTACCTAGCTGCCCCTACCTTGATTTTTTTTTTTAATGAAAATTAAGTATTTTTTCCTTTACATTTATTTTATTTTAAATCTTTTTAAAAAATATTCAATAGGGGGCAGCTAGGTGGCACAGTGGTTAGAGCACCAGCCCTGAAATCAGGAGGACCTGAGTTCAAATCTGGTCTCAGACACTTAACATTCCCTAGCTGTGTGACCCTGGGCAAGTCACTTAACCCCAATTGCCTCAGCAAAAAAAAAATTCAATAGTATTTTATTTTCTAAATACGTGTCAAGATAATTTTCAACATTGATTTTTGTAAGACTATTTCAGATTTTTCTCCCTCCCAATCCCTTCTTCCCAAGACAGCAAGTAATCTGACATAGGTTAAATATGTGCAGTTTTTTAAAACTTATTTCATATTTGTCATGTTATGAAAGAAAAATCAGACCAAAAGGGAAAACACAGAGAAAGGAAACAAATAAACAAAAGATGAAAATAGTATGTATCAATTCACAATCAGTCTCTCTCTGAATATGGATGGCATTTTCCATTGAAAATTAAGTATTTTTAAAGTGTCTTTGTTACTACTGGACTTTAGAATTGTTATTTGGCTGAAGTTAGTGTTTTTTAAGGGAAAGAAGATTGGAACTGGAATTTGAGTCCTTTAGACCTGGTTTCAAATCTCACCTATAACATATAATGTGTGATTTGGACCAGGTCACTTAAACTCCTCATTAGCCAAAGGAGTTTCATACTCCCACAAAATCAGAATTCCAAATCAAAATAATTTTAATACTTAACTTCTTTCTAAAGGATTGTCATAAATCTTTTCAAAAATGCATCATTTCATAAAAATGAAATGATGTATTTTGGGACAAATGCTTTGTAAGCTGGAGAACAGCAAATCATCAACCAAAAAGCATTTATTAAGCACCTCGTATATGCCAGAGCTGGGGCTGGATGCTGAGTGTACAAAGGCACAAGAGTGCCTTCCTAACAGGAAAGTACTTCTGTGATAAGGGAAGGACAACCCAGATTTATGTAGGAATGTTCAAAACATATGCAAAATAGGATTAAGGTAACCTTGGAGAAGAAAGCAGCTGAGTGGAGCAGAAAGGCCCTCTTACTGAAGGTGATGTTTGAGCTGAGTCTTAAGGAAACCAGAGACATAGATGAATTATTATTTTTATTATTATTAAAGTGTTCGCTACCAGTGGTTTCATTTTGGAATGTTATATTTATAAGGATTTTGGGTTAACATGTATAATCTTAGTATACAGAAATTGTACTAAAAAGCTAGCAAAGTATTTCTTTGTTTTATTTTAAAGGAGGTAATTTTTATTTAAAGAAAAAAAAATACATGCATATATCTGTATCTATATTTTATATATATATAAGTACTTTATATATTTAATATCTATTAAATAAAACTTGTTAAACACTTGATATAAATATAATGAAATATTTTTATATTTCAATATATAGCTATATTTCTAAATGTAATTATATGTAAGATATGGTTATATTTCTAATTATGTAAAGTATGTTTAAATATATCAATATAGTTTTGCATATTTATATAGAAATATGTTGTCTACACACATATGTATATACACATGTATGTTTGTAAAGTGTTGTCTAAAAAGCCATCTGCTGAGAGCATCTTTTTGAAAGGTCAAGGTACTGTGTGAATTTGTCTGTAAAGAAGTGGTGTTTAAGAAACCTTTATAAAATAGGGGAGGAGTATGTTAGCTGATCTCTTAGAAGTTTCCCAGTTCTTCCACATAAATTGGGCCCCACATGTTCCCCCTGTTTTTACATTGTACCAAGTCTCCTTTGTTATTTTAGCCCATGTTTGTGTATAAACTTAAAAGCTGCTGCTGCTTTCCCCCCCATTACTAGATTTTAGGATGCAAGATGATGTTCTGTTTAATAATATTTGTGATTTACCTAGAACAGTACCTAACACATAGTAGATACTAAATAAATACTTTTTGACTGACTTATCTGCATTCTCAGAAGTCTCCCATTTCAGATATTGTTTGTTAATTGTATTAAAATATATAATTATGTGCTTTTTATTTTATTATGAACTAGATCTATGGTTAGCTTTTCTTCCATATATTCAGTACTGATTTCAGCTAATGAATAGAACAATTGGTCATTATGTGGTATAATAAAAAATGAGTGTAAGAAATGTTGACATGAATGAAGGTGATTGTTTGACCTTGAAGGTGGGGAAGTCATGATAGTTGGTGTGAAATAAGATCCTGGGATTTTAGTGAATTGAAAACTTAATGTGAGTCAGCTATGCAATATGACAACCAGATTGCTGTAGGTTGCATTAAGAGGGATGGTGTCACAAACGGAAATGTGATAGTCCCGTGGAACTCTAGTCAGGTCACATCTGGAAAATTGTGCTTTAAGTCTCAACTAAAATTTCACTTTCTACAGGAAGCGTTCCTCAATCCCTCTTAATTCTAGTCCCTTCCCTCTCCTGTTTTCTAATTAATCCTGTATATGGCCTGTTTTCTATATATTTGTTTTCATATTGTCTCACCTCATTAAATCATAAGCTTCATGAGGACAGGGACTGTCTTTTTGCATCCCCACAACATGGCACAGTGCTTGGCATAGAGTAGGTGCTTAATGTTTATTGATTGATTGATTGGAGTCTATGCTGCCTTTTAGGAAGGACATTGACAAGCTAAAGGGAAGGTAGTCAAGGTTATAAGGTGATTTAGGAAATAAACCATACAAAGACTGGCTGAAAGAACTGGAGAGTTCCTATAGAAGAAAAATTGTTTTTGTTTTTTCTTTTAGGGGGAGAAGAACTTAGGACAGAGTAGTTAAATTCAAGTATTTGAAAGGCTTTTGTAAGAACTAAATCTACTCTATCAACAGAAGGGAACCAAGAGCAATGACTATAAGTTGTAGGGAAGCAGTCGTGTTTTCAATTTAAGGAGTGACTTATTTATTTATTTTTTTTACTAAAGCTTTTTATTTTTAAAATATATGCATAGATAATTTACAACATTCACTCTTGCAAAAACCTTGTGTTCCAGATTTTTTTTTCTTCCTCCCTTCCCTAAATGGCAAGTAATCCAGTATATATTAAATATTTCCAGAATTATCACGAAGGAAAAAAATGAGAAAGGAAACAAAAAGCAAGCAAACAACAACAACAAAAAAATGAAAATACTGTTATAATCCCATTCAGTCTCCATAGTTCGCTTTCTGGATGCAGATGGCTCTCTTCCTTACAAGTTTATTGGAAGTGACCTGAATCACTTCACTATTGATGAGCCATGTCCATCAGAATTGATCATCATATAGTATTGTTTTTGCTGTGTACAATGATCTCCTGGTTCTGCTCTTTTCGCTCAGCATCAGTTCATGCAAGTCTCTCCAGGCCTCTCTGAAATTGTCCTGCTGGTTGTTTCTTACAGAGCAATAATATTCCATAACATTCATATACCATAATTTATTCAGCCACTCTCCAATTGATGGGCATCCATTCAGTTTCCAGTTTCTAGCCACTACAAAAAGGGCTGCCACAAACATTCTTGCACATGTGGGGCCCTTTCCTTCCTTTAATATTTCTTTGGGATACAAGCCCAGTAGAAACACTACTGCACAATTTGACAGCACTTTGGGCCTCATTCCTGAATGGTTGGATCAGTTCACATAAGGAGCGACTTTGTAATGGCCAGTCCATTGGCATGTTCAAGTTCCCACTCAATTGAGGTCCCCAAGAAAAAAGTTTAGTGACTCTTTTGTCAGGAATGTTATCACTAGAATTCTTGGTCAAATACAGAAGGCCTTTGAGGTCCTTTCTAACTAGAAGATTCTGTGATTTGTCCCTAATGTAATCAAATGTTTGGTATAGCAAGACGCTTCATAAAGGAATTTTTACTCTCATCTATTTTATGCCGTTTTCAGAATTAAAAGACACTTGAGAAAATCCCTACAAGCTACTTTGAAGCCAACTTCGTTATCAATCAGCATAAACAAATACTAACCCTTTTTTTCCCCCCAAGTTACACTGCTACTACAACTGCTACTACTACTGATAATACATTTTAAAATACTCAACAAAATTATAAGTGATCAAGACTATTGAATCTCTCCATATCTTTCAGTACCGGAGGTAATCACTTCAAAACAAAGCAGCTTAGAAATGGAAGATTCCTCACCTAAAAGTGCCAAGCTCTCCTTGTCAGCCCTAAATAGGCTGACTATAAACTTAAATGCAATGGACAAGTTTATTTTTATTTATTTTTTAGTTAAAAAAAATGATTTTTTTTTATTAATGTCCTCCCATTTCACCCTTTGGGAAAGTTTTTTTAAAAATTAAATTAAAATTAAAATTAATTTTTTTACTTTAAAAAAGTTAACACATGTATATTTAATCCAGCAAAACAAAGACCTCCATTATCCCGATCACTTGTGTCTAAAAATGTTTGTCTTTATTTCTGCATTTTATATTTATCACCTCTCAGGAGATGAGACATGTTTTAACTTTATTCTTTTGAATTCGTGGTATATCATTTATTAGAGTTCTGAAAGCTCTGAGTTGTCTTTATTGTTAATATTACCTTTGTATAATTTGTCTTCCTAGTTCTACTTACTCTGATCTGCCATCATTTCATATTCTCCCAGTTTCCTCTCAAATTGTCCATTTCACTAGTTCATACTACACAGTAATACTCCCTTTACATGTGTTGTAAAGTTGTTTTAGTTATACCTTACTCTTTATGACCCCATTTGGGGTTTTCTTGGCAAAGATACTGGTATAGTTTGACATTTCTTCTCTAGTTCATTTTACAGATGAGGAAACTGAGGCAAGCAGGGATAAGGGACTTTCCCAGCTGATGAGTGTCTGAGAGCATTTTTGAATTCAGGAAGATAAGTATTCCTGACTTCAAACACAGTGCTGCATCCCACCTAGCTGTCCCCACTTATATTTATATACTCCCCACTTTATATTTATATTTAAATAAATATTATATAGATACATATTTAAATATGTATGTGTATATAAATAAGCATAAATATATGTTTATATTTAAATATGTATGTGTGTATATATATATATATATATATATAATATATGTTTACACACACACACACACACACACAATTGTTTAGCCATTCATTCCTCAATAGAAAGGCATTCTCTTGTATCCATTTTTGGCTACCACAAAGAGACCTACTGTAAATATTTTTGTAAATAGAGATCCTTTTTTCTTTGATTTCTTTAGTATATAAAGCCTAGTATTATAGCCGAATCAGAAGATATGAAATTTGCTGACTTTCTGGGTATAGTTCCAAATTGCTTTCCAGAATGACTAGACCAATTCACAGTTACACTTGTCTTTGTTTTCCCACAGCCCTTCCACCATTTATTATCTTTGCCAGTATAATAGTTGTAATGGGGAACTTCAGAATTGCTTTAATTTTTATTTCTCTTTTTAGATAGCCTTTTTCTTCATATTGGTAATATGGATTGCTTTTTTTGGGGAGCTGACCATTCATATTCTTTGCCCACTTATCTATTGAGAAATGTATAAGCAAAAATTGTTTAAGTATTACCTTTTCTCTTAAATCAGAATCTAGAGGTCTTCTCTATCTAACCAACATTTAAAACAAATAATCCTGGGTAGAGCCTCTTCCATACTTTTATATTCACTAACTTCCAGCCACTGTATAGGAAGTTTATTCCTTTTAGGTGCCTCTTCAAAGTTTCCCATAATGACTAGTTATGTTGCCAAAATGAAATCCATATAAAATAGAAGGTTTTATCTGAAAGAATCCCTTGTGGTTAAAAAAGTTCTTAGCTAGTAACTTCTTTTTCAAGGGAAGTTGAAGTATTTCAGGAAACTAAATATTTACTGTAAATATAAGGAGTAAGAGCAGATTCAAGGACTTTCAGGAAGAGAAAAAAATTTTTAGTAATTTCACAACTGTATATATTATTTATGTTAATAGTTGTTTGTACATTGCCTCTTTTCTCTCTTTTCCCCCTACTATAAGCGCTTTGGGGCAGGGATTGTTTATGCCTTTTTAGTATCTCTTGTGCTCAGGCTGACACATAGTAGGCATTCAATAAATGCATTTGATTGATAGGAATGTGTGTCATACATTTTCATGGAATAGTCATAAAAATATAATTTTAAAAATAGTGCTTAAATGGGAAAGATAATTCTTTGTGTATAATGTATGAATATATCATAATGCTGGATAAATGAAACTTTTCTATAGTTAGTAAATTTGAGAAAGGATCTCTTTACCCCAAGAGTTAATAAAGGCTAGAAACAAAACTAAATAGGTTAAGTAAGTTCATTAGTTATATCCATTGATATTGGGTTCTTAGAAACTAGGATAGTTTGAGGTAGACTATTTTTTTTTTTTTTGAGATTGAAACTGGACAGAAAACTATTGTTTACCTAAAAGCATACATAAGAAATAAGACACTAGACCTGGCCCAGTGACTCAGTATTCTTACTTGATCCTTCCAAACCCTGACATATATGGAGTTTTGTTTTTCAAATCTCAGTTGCTTTAGTTAATTTATTTTTGTGAAAAACAGAATTTAATCCTTATGAAGTAAATTGGTGGGTAGATGTGTCTACTTAAGGGAGAATTTTAGAAGACTGATTAAAACAGGAGCATTATTGTCTAAGTCTGATAATGCTTCTGGCTTTGTTTGTCGGTCATTGTTGTTTTAATCCATCTGGCTATTCTGATGTGTTCAGGAACATAGAGAGGGTTACTCAGCTGAATTCCCTACCACCTCCTATTCTGTGTTCTTGAGTGCTGTTGGTTCTCACAATATTACCTAGTTCTCTCCTCACTTTTCACTTCACTGCCAGTAATGGTTGGTTGATATTCATGATCTTAAGACCAGAATTTTAAGGAGAGATTCTTGGTCATTCTAGATTTTGATGGATCATAAAATGTATTTTTAATGGCATCTGGCCATAGTCCTAACTTCTTAGACATTTTTTTTTTTTTTTGCTTAGGCAATTGGGGTTAAGTGACTTGCCCAGGGTCACACAGCTAGGAAGTGTCTGAGATCAGATTTGAACTCAGGTCCTCCTGACTTCAGGGCTGGTGCTCTAACCACTGCGCCACCTAGCTGCCCCACTTCTTAGACATTTTTAAAAAACAAAATGTTAGCCTTTACAAATTATAAACTCTTCTCCTCATCTCCCCTCCCCTCCAAAAGTAACAGTTAAATGGTGCAGTAAATAGAGAGTACTGGAGTTAGAATCAGGAAGGCTCATCTTCATGGATTCAAGTCTGGCTTTAGACACCAGCTGGAAAAATCACTTAAACCTTGTTTGCCTCAGTTTCTATCAAATGAGCTAGGGAAAGAAATGGCAAACTATTTCAGTATGTCTGCCAAGAAAACTCAAATGGGGTCACAAATTCAGACACAACTGAAACAGCTGAAAAATTAACCTCTAAAAGGTTTTTTTTTAAAAGGTTATTATTAAATGACACTTCAAAATTATAAAAAGGTAAACTTTTAAAGCAGTGATGTTAAAATGCATCTAGAACCAGATTAAAATGTAATTGGGACATGTTTAACAAAATAAATAAAAACATAATAGACATTGATGATATTCATTTGTGGCTTTCTGAATCGATTTAGACAATACAACTTGTCAGCCTGCTAATATTTGTGTTTGACGTCACTGTTTTAAAGTATAATGGAAAGAGCTCTTGCCTCAAGTCAAAGGATCTAGGTTCAAATCTCAGTTTCATTGCTTACTATTTATGTGACTGTGTAAATCCTGTAGCTTTTCTGGCTGAGCTCAGTCTCCTCATCTCTGAAACTCTGAAGAAGTTGGACGAAGTGTTCCCTCCCATTATTACAGTTGTTATCCTGGTCTTGAACACCAACTTCTGCCCATTGCTACTCTCTGACCCTGATAGATTTTTAACATGTTATTCTGAATGTGCATATTTATCAAGTGTAGCTATTTAAAAAACAAACAACCTCATAGTTCTCCCTTTCTTTTAGGGGGAAAAAATGTAACTGAACTTCTAATTGCTTTATAATTGTTATGTATTTTTCTGTTTTTCTACATATATATATATATATATATATATATATATTTTTTTTTTTCCTTCCCCTCACTTCATTGGAGAATGCCCTCTTGAGTTATCATCATTTATGATAGCTTTTGGTAGCAGTATGCTGAATTGTTCAAGGTCATGAAGCCATTGTTTATTAAAGGTTGGACAATCAGTGGGCACACTTTCTCCCCCAGCCTCTCTATCTTGGCTGCTAAATGGTCCACTAGATCTGGATGTAGGAAAACCCCAGTCCTTCAGCACACAGTAGCTTTGTGAACTGCTTCACTCAGCCTCTCTTGCTGAAGAAGTTTTCATATCTGTAAAATGGGCATAATAGTATCATCCAATCCCAAGGTTGTTGTCAGGACCAAATGAGATAATGATTGTAAAGTATAAATTGTAAATTTACAAATAATTGTGAAATTTAGTACAGGAAATACCATTTGGAGATGGCAAGAGTCTGAGAAACATAGAGTTAGGGAGAGGCCTTTCCTTAAATGATATTGTCACACACACATATACTGGTATGTTTTATATAAATTGGAACATATTGATTACCTCAAAATAATGCTTCTATACATCATATAGCTTAAAATTTTGTTTTCCTGCAAACAATACATATCTCCATAAGGTATACATATAGGTATACCTGTAAACAGTACATATCTTCATAAAGTCTTTAACTCAGCTGTGAATGGATTGGGGGGGGAGGCTGCTGAGATTTTACTTCTTCCTTTCTGATTTTTGTTTTTTCGAATGATTTACCAGTCTCAAATACTGTTCAGTATCCAAGTTCAGGCAAATGAAAAGAGCCAAAGAAAACTTTGAACATTTCATCCTTTTTTTTTTCTTTCTACATAATACATTGAAAAAAGTCAAAGCACTCTAACTTCCTGAAGGTAGTTATGAATTTTAAAGCTAGCACAATGTTGGTCTAGTTCTTCCAGACTTTATAGATGGTAACTGACTTATTTGGGTTTGTCAATTTAAATTCTTGGTAGGGAATAATGAAATAATTGGAAATTGAACGTAAGAGAAAATTGTAGGTTGCTTTCTTTTTCCTTGAGGATTTCTGTCAAGGACAAAGAATATAAATAGAAGCTTTTAGGTCTCATATCATGGTAGATATTTGTCTGATATTCAAGAGAGATTGATTATAATACCTTTTAATTCTGCATGAAAACAAAAAAGAGTTGTATATGTATTCTTCTTGTTTTGGCTACTTTTAGATCCTGAAAACATTATTTAGAGGACGAACTATTTTTTAAAAGAATCGCTTTGAGAAAAGTACTGTCCAAGATGTTATCTCTGCTAAATAATTCTAATTGTTCTCTGTCACTAGTATTTCCATAATCAGATTAATTTTCTTTCAACTTTGCTATGATTATCCTAATACTCACTTCAAAATCTTCAAGGAATTCCTGTTACCTAAAGGATAAAGTCTCAGCTTCTTTGCTTAGCATTTAAAGTCCTTATCCATCAGATTCCTACTTCACTTCAAGAATTCATCAAATTAGTAACCACATTGAAGTGGACACTCTCTCCAACAGTCAGCCAACAGACATTTATTAAAAGGTGCTATGCTAGCCAGAAAGGGGAAGAAGTGGTCCCCTTCTCTCCAAGGATTCACATTTTAATGTGAAGAAAACATAAAAATAACCTTGTGTATCATAGGATAGATATGATATAGATGGAAAGTATGTATCATAGGATAGAGATGATACAAATGGAAAGTATGTATCACATATATCACAGTATAGTATATATCACATGTATATATGGTATAAATGGAAAACAAAAGTAGCTGAGGAAGGGGGTGAGTGAAGGGAAAAGCCATTCAGGGGATTTTCTATTTTATCTTAGAGGTAAAAGGGAAATACTTCAGTTTGACAAATAAGGGGATGACACAGTCGTACCTGTCCTTTAGGAAAATCATATTAACATCTGAGTAAAAGATGAATTGGAGTAGAGAAAGACATGAAGCAAAAGGACTAATTAGGAGCTATTGCTGTAGAAGTGAGATGATAAATGAGAGATGATAAAAATCCTGAACAAGACTGGAGAGTGTGTGAGCAGACAGAAGGGGACATGCGCGCGTGCGCACACACACACACACACACACACACACACACAGAAATGTTATATGAATAAAAACAAGATTTGGCAACAGATTAGATATTTAGAGTGAGTATGAATTTAATTTGTAGAATAAAGCAATATAGTTTTAAAAAATGATTGCACATGAAACTGAATCTTTTATGTACAAATTGCTGTTCCTTTTAAAAATATAACAGTTATTACATATATGTCTTCTCTTCTCTCCTCCATCCCCTTGTTGTCCTTCCTTTCCTCTCCCTTACCTTCTGGAGATGGCTACCATTAGACACAAATAGGAGTGGGTGGGTATTTTTGTGTGTGTATAATATATATAAATACAAATTATTCTACATACACATCTATGTCCTTCATAGTTAATTTGGATATTTATTATAATCAAAAGGACTTATTTATAATATTGCTGTTATTGTATTCAAGCTTCTCTTGGTTCTGCTAAAGTTGCTCTTTGTTATTTCATGCAAGTCTTTCTATGTTTTTTCTAAGGTCATTGAGTTCATCATTTCTTATAGCATAGTAGTATTCCATCACAGGCATACACTACAATTTTATAGTAATAAGGAACTTGGAAAGAAAGGTGGAACCTATATGTAACTTCTCATTCTGTGCCACTTTGTGGTATATCCTATGAAGGAAGTCTAGCACCTGAGAAGCTTTTTTTTTTTTTTTTTTTTAACCTATACAGTATCTTCTTACTCCTTGAAAAAAAGTATTCAGACCTTTGCATTCTGTGTGATGGTATCAAGTTCATTATTAGTAGTAAACTTATCAATTGTTGTGGTTCCTATTTCTCTTTTAGTTTGACCACCCCTGATTAAACCAGGCTACTTGTTTTATATGTACTGTAAACTTCTGATTAATTATAATTGATATTTCCAGAGTTTTCTCATTAGAAAACATAATTGAGAATGACACAGTAGTAATTTTTTTGGTGGTTTCTACAAATTTTAACCAATTTTGCAATCAGTTATAATAACTAACTTTCGCAATTGTGGGTTTTGAAATAATAACAATATTTGCTTACTGGAGAGTGGCAGATTATATCTAGAACATAATCTGACTGTGGTATGCTTTGGTATAAAAGTACATCCTCTCAAATTCCTGTCCCGTTTATATTAAATATGTTGTTTTCTTACTCAATGCTGTCATAAATCCTGATCAAATTAACTCTGACCTTGTTCCTGGTAGAACTAAAGATGGGCATGGATGTGTGATGATCTGCCTCATTGGAATGTTGAGATAATCAATATAATTGGGAAGTTGGAGTAGAAAGTTGATAGAATTCTCAGTAAAACAGATCTATTTGTATAGCATCCCATCCAAAATAATCTACTGCTAAACAATAACCATGTTTTGCTATTTTATTAATGCAGGTGTGATCTAAGCATGTCTGTCCCTGATTTCTCTCCCTTTCCTTGACTCTCCATCCCCCAATAGTTAGGTGGGGAATCTACTTGTTTCTACTGGGACCATGATATCAGGAAGGTAATACTGGGACTTGCTAATGAATCGGATTGAAGTGAGATAGGGCTGTGCAAAGTTACCAGCCTTGCCTTTTCCTGGAGATCGAAAGATGGCCCTCCCCTTTTTGGGGGGTGGGACAAGACCCTACAGTGATGGAGTATCATGCCCACTTTGTACCTTGTAGTAGCCATTTGGTTTTGCTTGAATCTTTTTTTTTCCCCCTTTATTATAAAGGAAACTGAAGGTAGGATATGAATTAATATATCCAGAAATGGCTATAAAAACAAATAGCATCAAGTATCTGTTTTTAAAATTGTGGTATAGCATTGCTTCTCAGAAGTGTTGGTCCATTTCTCATATTCATACAGAAGAATACCTAAATAGTCCAAAAGGCTGAGGACTGAAATTATTTTTGAGGATCCACTAAAAAACTAAGGTGAATACCTATCAATTGGGGAATGACTTGAATGAATTATGATAGGTGAATATAATAAAGTACTTTTGTCCCATAAGAAATGACACAAAGAAATTCAGAAAAACCTGATTTATTTATAATTTATAAATTTATATATGAGAAACCATGACCTCATTTAGGGTTTTTCTTGGCAATTATGGCAATTGCCATTTCCTTCCTCAGTTCATTTCACAAATGAGGAATTGAGGCAAATAGGGTGAAGAGACATTCTCACGGTCACACGTGTGTGTGTGTGTGTGTGTGTGTGTGTGTGTGTGTGTGTGTGTGTGTAATTTATAAATTTAGATGTATAAGAATTGATGCAGAGTTAATTGAGCAGAATAGAAAACAATTTTACGGTAACTGCATTATAAAGAAAAACAAATCTTAAAGGCTTAACTGATCATTGCACTGACCAACCCTAATTCTAGGGAACTAATAATGAAGCATAATATGTACCTACTATGTGACAAAGATGGGTTTAGATTGAGTCATACATTTTTTGACAAGGTTGATGTGTGGATTCATTTTGCATGATTATAATTGTTTATAACAAAGATTTTTTTGTTTTGTTTTTTTAAATGAATAGAGGTTTTGGAAAGGAGTGCATGTAGCAAAGATAGTGGTGTGAAGAAAAAACAGAGCCATTGCAGCATTTATTAAAAAATGTATAGAAAAGAATAGCAGTGCAAAAGGAGACAGATAAGCAAGACAGCATTGAAAGTAATGTATTGAATTTATTATACAACTTATTGTGAAAAGAATTGCAAGCTATATGTAATGGAGTTGTAGGATTCCATATTAATTTCTAATTTTTTTCTTTATTTTTGCCTGAAATTACTTATGTTTGTACTAGTTTGCCCAGCTCTGAATAACAACAAAAAAATTATTTAAAAAAATTAAGATCAAGGAAAAACTGTGTGCATGCTAATCTTCCATCTAAAGAAATCCTGGTGTTCTTCCTAGTTCTCTTATGGGAATTAAAGCTAAATCCCTACAGATATTTTTATAACCATATCCTTATTTTCCTGCTGGGTAACCACTTCAGTTAAAGTGGATGTGAATTTATATAGGTATATATATATATTGGTATGTATTGATATTGGATTGTATGCTTTATTACAGTCAGAAGTAGAATATTCTGAGGTCCAGTTTCATATAGAGACTTAATACAGAAAATATCAATTGGTTTCCTTTAATATGGAACTTGTTATTGAATATATACTTAAGTACCTAGAAGGATACTTTGTGCTTAGAAAGGATTGGAATTACAAAATAAGTTTTGCCATCTGTTACCAGTAGCATCAGAATGTTGTCCACCTAGTCTAACATAGCACCACTTATTGAGGTCCTACGATATAGCAAGCCATCAGAAAGCCCAGATTAATAGAGTATTGATTTTATATATATATATATATATATCTGTGTGTATATATATAATAGATTATTGATTAATGATAATATTTGTCCATTTCATTTTCAGTTTTGTGTACTACTGGTACCTGTCATCCAAGAATTTTGGGAATATTGTTTGTAATTTTCAAACAGTTAAGTTTAAATAATGTGATGGAAGGCCAGGCAATGGATCGGGTTCCTTGCCTCTCCTCCAAAAGGCAAAGAATTAATTGCCTTGGGTGTAATCAAGTTGTGTAATAGGTTTGCATTTTTTTTTTAAACTATCAAATTTCTGCATGGTGTGTCATTAGTAAATAATCTGGAAGATAAAATGGTATAATTAATGGAGTATTAGACTTGGGAGTCTGGAAGTTGTGAATTCAAATTCTGCTTAGGCAAATCACTAGCCATGTGAATCTTTATAGGTATCATTTCCTCACTTGAAAAATATAGGGATTGATTTTGATGGCCTCTCAGAGATACCTTCCACACCTAATCCTTGGTCCTGTTAACATTAAACATTCTGGAAATATATGACCATTTGAATCCAGTGTAGCACTGTTAAAAATAACACAAAATAATATTTTCCTTCAAATGTTTGATTTTATTATAACCAAATTGTTTTCAGTCACATCTCTCTCTTTTTAAAGTGGAAATCAAATTATTTTACAGCAAATTTTTCAGAAAGGCATTTATGTATGCTTAAATAAAAGCTTGTTTCTTTAAAAATTTAATTACACTCAGAAATTTCTGTGATCCCTAACAAATGGACATAATCTCTTACACCTCCTTAGATAATTACCCTTTTTGTTGCTTTGGGCCTCAGTTTTCTTATCTGAAAAATATAGGGCTTGGATTAAGCAGCCTTTAAGGTTTCTTTCTCCTCTAAATCTGTGATCCTATGATCTTTCTGTTCTCAATTTCATACTATTTTACTTTTGCATTTCTTGTGACACATATACACACACATACACACACATATATTTGGTATTTATCAAATGTTGCCTACTATGTTATAAGTACCTTAAGGGATTAGTATCTGTTTTTGCCCATTTTTTTGCATTTCCTCTCCTCTAGGGAACTATCTATTGGAGTGTCTTGCATTTGCATTTCAATAAGTGCTTGATAATAATTGAATGTTGAAAACTAATTATTTTATCTGGTTGTGGGTTTTTTTTTTGGGGGGGGGTGTTGCTCCATAATGTGGTAAATCATTTTTGAAATGCCTGCTGCTTGTTTTTCTGTTTATAATCATTTTATGTTTACTTTCAGGGAAAACATAATTTTAAAAACTTTAATTTCTAAGTAATTTAACATCTAAATTGAATATACACACACATACATATTGAACATAGTGGGCCTTGGGAATTATGCTAGCAATTTAAATTCTTTGCAGAAGATTTCTAAATTTTCTTATAGCCCTATTGTAGTATGTAGTACAAAGTGATAGAGAAAGTTTGGTGGTGGATTCAGTGATTGGTGTTGGACTTGGTTGGAGTCAGAAGTTGTTCAGTTGTGCCTTACACTTCATGACCCCATTTAAGGTTTTCTTGGCAAAGACACTCAAGTGGTTTGGCATTTCCTTGGTTCATTTCACAAATGAGGAATTGAGGCAAACAGGGTGAAGGGACATGCTCAGGATCACATATCTAAGAAATGTCTGATCAGACACATTTTGGGCAAGTCATTTAACTTCTTTCTGCCTCAGTTTTCTCATTTGTAAAATATGGATAATAATAACACCAACTCCCAAGATTATTGTGAGGAGAGGAGCAAAATGAGGTAATATTTGTGAAATATTTAGCACAATGCCTGGCACATAATAAGCAATGTATAAATGGTCATTTTTATTCATTTACTTTTTTAAAGTACTTTGCTAATCTTAAAGCTACATATATGCTTACTATTATTACAAGTATAGTGTCAGAGGATCTGTGTTTAAATTCTAATTTTGCTGCATGTTATCTCCTGAACAAATCACTTAATGTTTCTGGGTCTCAGTTTCAACATCTGTAAAATGAGAGGATCTATCCTATAGTATTTATTCATGGCCATTTTCTAGATGTTAGAGCCAAATATTCCTCCTCCATGTTTTTTAGAAGGAGCATTTTATATGTATTTAATCTGCTTTAAATATATTGCTATTGATGTGACAGAGAGAAAATAATAAATTAACTCATGTTTATATGGCATTTTATAGTTTACTAATTACTTTCCACACCACAACCTTGTGTAGTAAACTTACTACATCTTACAGAAAAGAAAGCTGAGGCTCTTAGAGTTTAATATTAATAATAATGTCTTCTACACTTTGAGAATACTAGTTCTTATTCCTGATTTAAGTTTCACTCCATCCAGCTGCTAATTTAATTTGCCTGAAATGTGATTCTGATCATGTCATTCTTCAATAGACTCCATTAGTTCCATTTTGCACTGTGAATCAGATAGAAATTCTTCTCAAGTTAGTTATTATCTGACTCCAACCTACAGATTAAAACCCAAACTCACTTTTTTAATCTCTCTGCATATCTTGTCTCTGTCCTCCCATTAATTTTCCACAAGTAGGCCTCCTGAATGTGCTGAGAGATTATTTTTTTATATTATAGAACTAGTATTATAATATAGGCAGATCATGTTATCATCACTTTGATTACTTGATTAGCACATCTTTTTTCCAGATAGGCATCTTTTTAATGATGTCTTTTACTATGATATCTTAATCTATTTGTACTTGATTTATTATTCATAATATAGGAGTATAGGACTAGATCCTAAAAACTTTTCCCAGAGTTTAGTTTTCTATTACTTATGTAAATTCTGGAAATAATTATGCTGTCTTATTCACAGAGATTTCTTGGGTTTAAATGATTACAGTAAAGTGTCAAAATATGAAATGTCAAGTAGATTCTAAATAATGTTTAGTTAGTGGTGTTATTCTCATTTAAATGAAGTTCATACAGTACCTAATTATAAGTCAGAAGCACAATCTTGTTTTTCAGAGACTTAGAAAATTATCTGGAAACAGTAATTGTTCGCATTTACTTTATAACACTCCAAAAGAGAGAAAATAACCAGTTAACTTTATCTTACAGATTAGAAAACTGAGGCACAATGAAATTGTGAGAACATTTGTTAGAAAAGAGGATTTAGCTACAAATCTCATGAATTTCCTAGTATGATCTTGGTCCTAGTAATTGTGTTAACAGATATAAGGGAATGTCAATTTTTAGAAAAGATGGATGGTATATGTCTCCTGACAGTTTTTTTTTTTTAAATGAGAGTTTTATCAAAAGACATTTAAAATGTAAAGAGGAAAAAAAAAAGATATAATTTTTGTTCCCTCTCTTATTTACTATAAAACATTTAAAATCTTGAGCGTTTTTCCAACTGTCTCTCTTTTCCTAAGAGTCTTTTTTCTTTTTTTTTTTTTTTTAACATTGGTTTTGTATTTTCTATTACGGACCTTAAAATTTCATACAGTAAGTCAAAAGATGTTGTTATACTATTTCACAGGTTTTTCCTGGGTCGTTTTGCTGCTTTCTGAAGCTTGCTTTCTCTTTCTCCTTTCTGAACTGTAAGAGCCCAATTCTCTCCATGGTAACATGTAATTAGCATGTTTTGCATGAGAATGAAGCAACCAACTCATGCTGAATATAAATGACTCTGACTCTGGAATGCTGTTACCCCCCCTTTTCCCTCTTTGTATAATTTTACTTTATGGTCTAAAATGTTCACTGAAGCTTATCCATATCCATTGCCTTGAGGAGTTTGGGGAATATTCTATTGTCTGTGTGTGTGTGTGTGTGTGTGTTTAAATACTTTTCATTATATACTATTGTCCTTGAATGCAGACAAAAAATGAGAAAGAAACCCCAATGAATCAAATTGGAAATGTTCATTGTCCACATAATTTTGACTTGAATCATGTTTAGCCTACCATTTAAAATATTTTGCAGAATAGATGCCGCATTTTATTGTAATTTTTATCTTTGACCCTTTATTTTCTGTGACCTTGATTTCTGGAATTCTCAATCTGTCCTAATGGAAATAAATTTGGTGGTCCTGGACATTGAATTTGTGAATAGTAAAAAAAGAAACCTAACAATGTGTCAGTTACCTAGTGCAAAAATGTTTATGTTAATTTTAAGTTTGAGAAAATAAAATGACAAAATGAAAGGGGAAGGAGTTGTATTAACTGTAGAATAAGATATCACCATACATTATATTGCTATAAGACTTGGTTTTCCCCCGAGAACAGCCATCAGAATTCACATATCATTTAATGAAATTTTTCATACGAAGGCAAGCTGGGTATCCAGAATTAGGCTTTGGTGAAATTTCTGAGCTCCTTCTCACTATATTTCCTTAGCTTTTGAGAAAGAAGAAGTCAACTTAAATATTGTTTGAAACTTATGTTTATACCAATCAAGACAGTTGGCCAAATCTTTTCTTTAGATTATTTTAGGCAAAGCCAAAAAAAAAAAAAAATTAGTCATTCATAAAAATGTACTTACTCATATATGGTCATAAGGATCATAGATTTTGAGCTAGAAGGGGCTTCAGAGGTCATTAAATCCTTGTTTCACCAATGAAGAAACTGAGCCCCAGAGAGACATAGTGGGGTTCCCTCAGCTTACCTAGTAGCAAGTATCTGAGGGAGAATTTGAACCTAGAGCTCTTTCTAATGCTAACGTTCTGAATTGCGTCTCTGATACCAGGATGCCTCTCTTTCTTTAAAATATGCTTTGTGGGGGGCAGCCAGGTGGCACAGTAGATAGGGCACCAGCCCTGAAGTCAGGAGGACCTGAGTTCAAATTTAGTCTCAGACACTTAACACTTCCTAACTGTATGATCCTGGGCATTTCACTTAACCCCAATTGACTCAGCAATCAATCAAATAAAATATGCTTTGTACAATGAGTATAATTCCAACAGGATAAATAGAAGTAACCAGGTAAAACATCAACTTTAGCTCAAATTAGTTGGCAAACATTTATTCAGCACCTGCTGTGTCCATATCACTTGGCTAAGCACTGTTAGGATGCCTTGCATCATGAGCTAATGATGCTATTTTATATCTTCCTGGTGAAATAACTGAGGGAGAGATTCGTGTTTATGCTCTTGAAGCACTTGGCCAGTAGAAGCAAAGATGCCCTTTGCCTTCACTAATCTCTTTCTGTCTAGATCTCCCAGTTGAACTAATTCCATGTTATCATTTGCTAACTTCATATCCATTCTCAAGGAGTTCATTACCATTTCACAGTCTTCCTTCCTTCTTTAACTCCTGCCTCTCCCACATTCTTAGGGATTTCACCATAATGTTAGTGTCCTCTCAAACACTTGACTTTCCAGTCAGTCAACCTCCTAAACTCCCATTATCTCTGCATTCATTCCACCTTAGGGATTCATTGGGGGGGTGGTGGTGGTCATGCCATTGATCTCCTTACCCATAATTGTTCTGTCTCCTTGCTCCACAACTCTGAAATTGTTCTCTTTGACCACAACTTACTGTCTTTCCAAATTTTCGTTCTCCTTCATTCCTACTGAAATGACATTTCATCCTCATTGTTGTGATATCCAAGCTCTCTATCCCAGTTTTCCAAGTTCCATCTCTCCTCTGGTCTCTTTTTTCTATCTTTAAGCTTGTCCTGTTATTAAATTATTGAATTAATATTGTCACATATTAACAGCTACTCTTGAATCCTCGACCCCTTTGTCCTTTTATCAGTCATGCTTTGCCAAATCACAATCCAAGGTTCCATACTTTCATCCTTTCATATTGTTCTGAGGCTACCTACCAAGACACACACAGGAATTATGTGAACACAATTACAAAGCATTTTTCATACTAATAAAAACAGATCTAAGTAATTGGAGAAATATTAATTGCTCATGGGTGGGTTGAGCCAACATGATAAAAATGATAGTACTACCTAAATTAATATAGGTATTCAATGTCATACCAATCAGATTACCAAAGAATTATTTTGTAAAGCTAGAAAAAGTAATAAAATTCATCTGGAATGGAGAAAAGGCCAAGAATAACAGGAGAATCAATGGGGAATAAATAAGAATAGCAGGGGACTAGCAGTATCACAAAGTGATAATTGTCAAAAACAATTTGGTACTGGCAAAAAAAAAAAGAGAGGTTAATCATTAGAACAAATATATATATATATGTATATATATATATATATAATATAAAGAAACAAATGAGCAACAGTAATCTAGTTTTTGATAATATTGGCCCAACTATTGGATCGAAAATTTACTATTTGACAAAATTGTTTGGACTGTATACATATGTATACATAGACTAATTGATTTGAGCCTACCAATTACTTCTCAAAATACCTAAAATAAAATGCATATGATATAACAAAGGAAACCATGTTGAAGAACAATTAATAAAAAAAATTTTTAAGAAAAGGTCAAGCATTCCTTTGATGTAAATCCTATAGATGGCATGATGATATGATAAAGTGCTACAGAGAAATTAGGAAACAATACTGTTCTTTCTTAACTGCGGTTAGCAAACCTAGGTACTGAATCATTGTTTGCTTTCTACTGTTGCCTTTCTCCCCAAAGGTGAGTTAGCTGCTTTTCCAAATGAGTCCAAAGACTTTTTATTTTCTGAATTTGCAGGAAAATACTTTACTAACAAAGAACTTTTTAAATGGACGTTTGTAGATATTTATGGTAATATGCATACCATGATGACCCTAAAGGACCAGATTTTGGGTTATAAATCACAGTAGATTTAGAGTTTATTTATAAAGTTTATAAGCAAATGAATTTTATATGGCCTGTCCCTAAGAATTAGGAAAGAGTAAATGATCACTTTGAAGAGGTTTAACAGAAATGTTAACACATACACATACACACATACACACACACACACACACACACACACAATTACAGTTGAATCCATTAGAGTTATGATCTTATAGACAAAGGGAATCACTAATTTTTAAATAAGTGTTTTTAAAGGAAAGTAATATTGAACGTTAGTATATCCTGGGCTATAGAAATCATGGTAATTATTAATAAAGGAGCTTTTTTTTAATTAAGTGATAATTTAGTGGCAGTAAATTGGTATAATGAATTGAAATTTTACCTCTGAAATAATACTAAATGTGGCATTTACCTGGCATTAACCTCTCAGTGCCCTAGGCAACCTTCTAAGACTATTAAGTTTGGAGAAGGTGCCAACTTGCATTAGGTAGGGGGAATTTCCTTACCTGTAAGTTCCATACCAGTGAAATCACAGGTTCAAGTCCCTTTAGCCTGTTCTAAAATACTAAAGTAGGTGAGTGATTTAAAGACAAGAGGTACATTATGTAGAAGTGAATTAAATTCTACGTTATGTAGAAGTGAATTAAATTCTACCTACATGTATTATAAACCTGATTTGTGACTTGTCTCTCCTTGTGTGTTATCATTTTTCATGGTATTTAAATGTTCTGCTGTGTTGTTGTTGTTTTTTTTTTTTTTTTTTTAACCAGGGGGTTCTTTGGATTATTCATTGTTCACTTTTTGTTTTGCCAATGTTGTTTTGATAACTTATAACTTCTATTAGTATTTCCTAATGCAAATAAAAGAGCTGACTTCCTCAAGTTGGGTTCATGTTATCTTAAGCCTTTTCTGTTTGCTTTTTCTGTTTCAGCTTCTTTTCTAAGCTCACTGTGTCTCTTCAGCCTCCTCTAAGCAGAGAGCAAACCTGCATTCTTTCAGGGTCTCAGAGGTACCTTTACTTGCTCTGTTTCCTTTTCAGCATGCCCTTGACCTTCAGTAGTTAGTATGTTATGAATAGACTTTCTGTGCCATAAGATTGGGGAGACTGATGTCCAAATGTAAATGGAGTCTATTGCCTGAGCTGGATTGTCACCGGGACCCCAGCAAAACAAAAAATAAAATAGAAAAATTGGAATTTCAGACACACTTATATGACATGAGGAGTGATAGTTTGCTTTATGTAGTTTGTGAATTTGAAAATAAAAGAAACAAAGTAGAGTCTTTCCATATTACTAGTTACCATAGAGTGATGGAACATCAAGATTAGATGGAACATCTTGGACTTTGTTCAGATGGCTTTATTACATTAATCACTATAAGAACCTTAATGTAAGACAGTGTATTTTATCAGAAAGTTTAGTAGGAAACCTGAATTCTAATGTCATCTATATCCCTGACTGCCTTTGTAACCTTAGACAAGACATTTCACCTAAATCGTTGTTTCTTCCTTTGGAAAATGAGGTTAGGCTAAAAGATCTCTAAGCCGCCTTTTGCATGCATGTTCGTGGCTAACATATAGTAACAGTAAAATTGCATGTCTGGTCAATTAATTCCTCCATGTGATCAGTATCAAAGCTTTGGTTTTCATCCTGATGGTTTCATCCTGGTCTCCTCATTGCAAGTTCTTAAATCAAAAAGTTTTAATTAAAACTAAAGCAACAATAACAAAACAATAAACTAAATAGTTAGACTTGGAAATAAAAAACTTAAAGGGAAGCTCAGTTTTTTTTCTATTTTGGGGAGCTATACAAGAACAAACAATAGGTAGCAGAAATGTCAACAGAGGCACAATCTACTTATTGAAGTTTGAAATTTGATGAACATTATTTAGCCAACTTATTAGCCATTACAAACATAGATGTGTACAGAATATGTGTGAATTTACACATGTATGCATATATGGCTATATATAGATATACACACATATACATACATATATATATATATATTATACAAATGTTTCTGCTTATAAGTGGCTTTTATTCAGATAGTATGCTTTAGTTGTTCTGCTCCCCTCCCCCAATTCCAATGTATCAATAAGTTTATAAGTTTTGCTAATTTACATCTTTGGGGGAAGACTAGAAATATTCCAAGGTTATTTTGAGTTAGCTGGAACTAACAGTTATGAAGGAACTGTTATACATTTTAATAAATCGTTTCTGTTAATGAGTAAGAATCTTCAGAAACTTCTTATTGAGTCATGTTTTTGTTCTATTGCAATTTTATTCACAGAAATTTAAGTTTTGATCATAGTAAAGGAGAATGAATGTTTTAAATTATTATATAAAATTGTTGCATTGCATGACACTGTACGTGTATGTCTATGCATGTATACTATACTCTTACTCATCACATTACATTAGGAATGGAAGGGAGTCGATTTTAATCCTTTGAGTGGGTCAGAGCAGTTATTATTGGTGTACTATCTGAAAGTTCCTGTCACTTGCATGATAAATATGTGGGAGATGATGTTGAACAGAGTTGTTTGCTCATGATTAGTTTACTTTTGTTTTTAGGCCAGCAGATACAGAACATCCAGGAGAAAGTCCAGAAGAAAAAAGAGATCCATTGGATCAGAACCTGAGCAGCAAATTGAAATCCACCGAGCCATCTCACCCTCAAGAAACGCCCACTGTGCCACAGGAGAGCCGGGGCAGGTCTGGGACATTACCTAGTGATTACAGATATTCTGAAGAGAACGAAAAGGAAGAGACTCAAGAGTCAGACGTCTCTCCTCCGGCCAGTTCTGAAGCTCTCGCTAAGAGCGACGGCCTCCATCCTTCCTCGGGAGGCAAGGAAGAAGACTCCTGGTGGATAGACTCGGCATCAGTCAGTAAAAGACGGGCGCCAGCCCCTCAGAGGCCGCCCCCACCCAAACGGGACACTGCTAAGTATAAGCACCAGGACTGCCCTCCGGCCTCTGCTGGGAGCTCTGCCGAGTACCTGCTCGCAGCCCCTAGTGGGCCCGGCCCCTCTCAGTCCCCCTCTTCTCCTGATGTGTGTGTAAATCCCCCCACCCTTGCCCAGAGCCCCTCCACAGTTGGTGAAAAGCTTGCCAGTGCTCAGCCACAACCTGCTTCTTCAGAAAATGACTGCCAGCACTTAAATGAAGAAGTATCAGATCTTAAGCCCGAAACTGTTTTGTCTTCAAAATACCGTCATCTTCCTAAATCTGGGATGGAATCGTCACGGTCTCCCTCACCTCAGTTTGCGCCCCAAAAACTGACTGATAAACCTCCATTGCTGGTCCAGGATGAGAACTCAGCCAGGTAATTGTTTGGTGGTGATGGTATCATTCCGCCATCCACATTGCACATTGTAGTCTCTTTATACACTTTCAGCAGCCTTTCCCAAATTAATCGGTCACAGGGAACATAGTTAAAACTGGAAATATATTGGCAAAACCAACAAATAATGGCACCAGGGGTCCCGATCTGTGATTTTATTGATGTAAGGGATTTCTCTAGAAGAAAAAAATCTATCAATATGGATGAGCTCTTTCTTTACAAATGGCATGTCTTTTTAGGGGTAATGAGAGTAATTTGCTCAGGATTTTGCAATTAAACCCCTATCTTTCTAATTTGAGGACATCTTTTTAGCTGCTTATCCATAGTTGCCTCCCTAGGATGCTGGAATGTGTCATATCCCAGCATATAAAAGGGGAGGGAAGAAAGAAGAGCTCAACCACAGGAACTTTGGAGCAAAATAGATGAAATTAAACATACTGAAAAATTACCACATGGAATATATATTTGTATATTATTTCACATTTAGTATCAGACAGAAAGTAATAGACACAAAAATTTTATGATGGGACCTCAGTTTGCTTCGTATGGCACACCAGAGTTTTGCAGAACATAGTTCAAGAACATTGTATAGCTTAGAAGTCGCCAGTCAGCAAATGTTTATTAAGCACTTACTATGTGTCAGGAATGGTAGTTACTTAAAATAAAAAAGACAAAAACAATCCCTGGACTCAAGAGGTCACTTTCTATCTTTAACACCTTTTCTGTTTCTTTTTCTCTCTTTGTCTCTGTCTCCCTGATTCTATCTCTGTCGCTATCAATCTCTGTCTCTTTTTCTATTTTTCAATTGTATTTTATTTTTCCAAATGCACATGTAGTTTTCAATATTCATTTTTATAAGATTTTGAGTTTCAAAAAATTTTTTCCTGTCCTTTTTTACCTCCTCCTTCCTCGAGATAGCAAGCAATCTTATTTAGGTTATACATATATAATCATTTGAAACATATTTCCATATGTTGAAAAATCAAAACACAAGGAAGAAAAAGCAAACACACACACACACAAAAAGGTGAAAATAGTGTGCTTTATATATGCATTCAGGTTCCCATCCCCAGTCTATTGAAATTGTCTTGGATCATCACATAGTCTCGTTGTGGCTATGTACAGTATTCTCTTGGTTCTGCTTGTTTCACTCAATATAAGTTTTTCTAGTCTTTTCTGAAATCAGCCTGCTCATCATTTCTTGTAGAACGATAATATTCCATAACATTTATATACCATAATTTATTTAGCCACTCTCCAATTGATGGGTATCCACTCAGTTTCTAGTTCCTTGCCACTGCAAAAAGGGCTGCCACAAACTTTTTTGCACATGTGGGTCCTTTCCTCCTTTTTATGATCTCTTTGGGATATTAAGAATCATGTTTAAGTGGCACAATGGATAGAGCATCAGCCCTGAAGTCAGGAGGACCTGAGTTCAAATTTGGTCTTAGACATTTAACATGCCCTAGCTTGTGACCCTGGGCAAGTCACTTTACCTCAATTGCCTCAGCAAAAAAGCAAAAAAAAAAAAAATGTTTAATAAGATCATTGGACAAAAATGTGATGGTTTAAAGTATTGATGAATTATTACCAACTCTCTCCAAGGTAAACATTTTAGAAAAATCTCCTTTATAGAGCTAACTACCCAAAGAACCAAGACAGTACCCATCTTTTATGAGAGCAAAATAAACTTTTCCAATTCATTAGTGCCAGTGGCAAACATCATAAGGCACTTTGCAGTAAATTAATAATGAATAAAATGTCCCGTTATCAGATGGGAAATTCAGAAATTTCACTTGCATGAATTTCTGAAAAAAAGATTTCAACCAAGTACTTTAAAGAATGTATCAATATAAAGAGAATACTACTTCAGTATGGTTAAGAAGCTATGATTTTGTTAGTGTGGGTACTTTGTCTAACTTTATTGATCACAGTATCTCCATAATGTAAATGGTACTTTAGGATTATGATCTTTTGGAAAATCATCCTGCAGCCAACATGGTGGGGTGTTTCTCCAAATTTTACCTTAATGTTCTTTGAAAGATGATATATAATTGATCACTTGACCCTTAAAAATAATAGAGAAATTTATTTTATTCTCTTGAACAATAAGTCTGATTTAAAATAAATTGGTTAATCCTGCCTATAAGTTTACAAATACTGATCTTATACTATACCACTAAGTCACTGTAGGAAGGAAACTTTTAAGGGATTAGATTTATAGCTAGGTCCCAATTAATACAAATAACGAATTCCCTTGTTTTGGTCACTTTATTTGAATTACCACTATATATTTCCATTGGTCTGGAACTAATTACCATGTATTATAGTATTATAGCTTCAAGTGGTACAACTCTAAATACATGTGACCATTTCAGGGATTCATTATTTGGATTAATTGGGAACTGATTGTAATATATACTAGATTCCATGATCTGTGAATGCTTGATAGAAATGATTCCACATTAGACTAGATTGCAGTATTCTTAGTGGCCTAGAGTAAAGGTACATGTTGCTCTTGGCCTTCTGAAAGAATGTGCTAAGCTAATAGCAATGATAGCTGTTTATACACTTACTATGTGCCAGACACTGCTAAACACTTTTTAGTTATTATAAGCTCATTTGATCTTCACACCACCTTTGAAGTAAATGTTTTTATTATCTCCATTTTATAGTGAGGAAATTGTCGCAAATAGAGTTTTTGTTGTTGTTGTTTTGTTTTTAAAGTGATTTAACCAAGATCACATAGCTAGTAAGTATCCGAGACCCAGTTTGAACTCAGATCCTCCTGTCTTTGCGGCCCAGCACACTATAGCTGTCTAAAGAGTCATATTTCCTTGAAATTTTGAGGGAAAATATACTTAGATATGCATTATTAAACTTATATTGCAGAGCTGTCAGTCTTTTATTAAAATTCTCAGGGAGCTTAATTTTGTCTTGTGCTTCTTCCACTGATAGAAATCTATCCTTACATGGCTTCTCATCCTTTTATTAAAAAAACAATAAATAAAAACAAAAATCAGAAAATTCTTGTAACTAGAACTGGTTGAAAATAAGTGGTAAAGGCAAATCCTACTCATCCTTTTAAAACGGATCTTAAAATCCTGGATAGAGTATGTTATTGCTCTAGCTCATTTTCCAAAGCGATGCTTTTGATGACCATTGCTTGTCTGACATAAAGACAGTACCAAGCAAGAGCCATTCTGTATTTTAATTCTCATCTCCCAATTTGATTTCTTTTTTTTATAAATAATTTTTTTCCAGTTTGATTTCTTACTGAAAGAAATATTTGAAAAATATGCCTTTAATGCTTCTACCATTTATCACAGTCACTCTTTTCAAAACCATGTTTGTTTATGCATGGTTTATTCAAAAATTTCTTTCTTTCTTTTTTTTTTTTTGAGGGAAAATCATTCTTTTAAAGTTGGATTTCATTAGTTATTGCCTCTAACATGGGCTAAATTTGACATTCATTTTTTAAATTCTCAGGAAGTTTTATTTTGTCACAATATTATTTCATTTATTTGTCTACTTTACTCCCTACATTTTTAGAGATGACTGCATTTGCATGTCTTCTCATGACATATGATTCTTTTGCATGGTTGGATGTGTACACATGCACAGACATGTGTATCTTTAGTTAAGTCTTCCCCAAAAGATCCATCCAACACACTTTAGATATCTCATGGGGTTCCAATGCAATATTAGAGTGACTCATCTTAATCATTAATTTTTAATCCAAATAATAGAGATGTTATTAATATGAAAAAATCTATTCAACACTAGCATATTAATGTAATGTCAAAGCAAATTAAAATTTTAAATAACCTTTATTGTAAAGTGCATAAATCTTTTTTTTAATACAGCAGAAATACAAGTAGTGTTTTTGTCTCTTCAAGAATCTTAATTCTCATAGCACAGTTTCAACTATGATTTGTTCTCCTTTCATTGTTTACTTTCTAACTTTTTGGTTGGTAGTGTAGTTAAACAGGTCTAGAAAGGCATTTGATATTGAAGGGCTCCTAATAAGAGGGTGTGATTAGAGTGAGTTGGATTATTTAAGGATGGGGGTTAAGCTGCTGTAAAGTAAGAGGTTACCTTGGAACAGGTTGTCAGTTTTTAAAGACAGCTGTGGTGTTTGGAAATGGATTAAGACTTAGCAGAAAGCAAAAACTTGTAAGTCATTCATTCCCTGGGATTTGAAGAGTTTTGCAAAGTAAGCACTAAAGCAGTTAAAAAAAATAAACAATATAATTTTATACTAACTTTAGAATAAAGATAACTATTAGTATGAAAGAGGAATTTTTTTTAGGAAAGAAATATAGCCTAAAACTTTAGCTCTAAAAATGAATGAATGCATAAACACATAAATAAATAGATAAACATTGCTAGAAAAGACTTGAAATCTTAAGGATTTATTGTTCCCATTTCTTTATTTCTACATACAAATTAAAAAAAAAAAAAAAAGCTTGGCATTTTCCTTTCCCCTCCTCTTTCCTTTATGGAGGGAAAATAGGAATATTCTTGAAATCCAGAGAAACAGGTTCTTGGCCCAGGTCTGTCATTAGCTATTGTAAAGATCATTTATCTGACACTCATTTTAAAGACCAGGAAAATCAAGGAAATAGACCTATATAGATTCAGATTTTCTAGATTCCATGTTCCTCAATTTGTTGCTAGCAAGAGAAAAGGAGGAAACTTTAGAACAAATAAATATTGCCTTGTGAAACAAATAAATTTTGTCTTGTGGACCACACCCATACATGCAGTGAAGGAAGCTGATCTTGTCTAGTCGCCGTTAAAAGATGAGAAACAGATATTTTAGAATTACAGCAAAGTAGCTTCACTAGTTCTGAATGTACCAAATCCACAAAATTATGGTAGCAGTTTCTCAGCTCCCTGAGCCTGAAAGAATTCTGTGCATCTGTTACTGTTTTTTTTGTTTTTGTTTTTGTTTTGTTTTGTTTTTCCCCCTTTCAGAACATGTAGGGCCCTTTGTAAACTAGCAAACTGAGCTGTTGTTTATCCAGATTTTTTTTTTTTATAATTACAACTTCTCTTGTCTTGATTGAATACATCTGTATTGTTTTTCATACAAATGGCTTAGCAGCATACTGTGAGGGGATCCCAACTGTAGGATGGCACGGATAAAACAATCCTCCTTTGAATAGTTATATTTATTCTTCCCTTCCCTTCCCTGCCCTTCCCTGCCCTCCCCTCCCATCCCCTCCTCTTCTCTTCCCTCTCTCCTTACCTCTGTTTCTCTCCTCCTCCCTCCTCCCTCTGTAAGATCCAAATTTTTCTACCAAAAAGCTTTTTTAAAAAATTAATGTGTACCATTTGTGAGTAGTTTAAAAGACATTAAGTCATTTATTAGATCAGAAACCATGGTTTATTTAAAAAAAAAAAAAAAGTTGGTAACTTCCCTAGCATTATAAAAACATTAGCAGTCCTGGTATGTTTGGTACAGATTTCGGAGGGGAGGGCAGTCTGAAGACGAAATTTAGGGTCCAGGTTATACATATAGGATAAACCAACAAAAGGGTAGAAAATTCTGAACTCAACTTTTATCTTAACATAAGCCCAAGTAACTTAAAAAAAAAAGTTTGCATTAAAAAAAATAAACTTGCTTTTTTCTTTTTCAGAATTGAGAGGGTCATAGATAACAACACCACAGTGAAAATGGTCCCCATCAAAATTGTCCACTCTGAAAGCCATGCGGAGAAGGAGAGCCGGCAGAACCTGGGGAGCACCATGGAGCCTCCTGCCCTGCCCAGTGGCTTGGAAAAAGATCAAATCAAGACGCTGAGCACCTCTGAGCAGTCCTACTCACGCTTCTGTGCCTATACCAGGCAGGGTGTGGAGCCTGAGGTCGAGAATAAAACCCGAGGGCCTGACTCACAGCCGGCTGAAGCCTTGGGGCACAGCAATGCATCCACCCCTGTCCTCAGCTACATGAAGGCCAAAGAGAAGACCTTGGAAGACCTGAAGTCAGAGGAACTTGCCAGGGAAATTGTTGGAAAAGATAAGTCATTGGCGGATATTTTGGATCCCAATGCAAAAATAAAAACCACCATGGACCTTATGGAAGGAATCTTCCCTAAAGATGAACATCTCTTGGAAGAGGCTCAGCAGCGTAGGAAGTTGCTTCCAAAGGTTCCTTCTCCCAAAATCACAGAGGAAAAGTAAGTGGGATTGTGATGCTCATTCTGCAATTCCCTTTATTGATGATGCAGTGTTATCCTAGGAATTTTTCCCTATTTCTTATCTCATGGTAATCTGGTAATCGGATTGGATCTTACATCAATTTTTTTCTTTCCTGAGGCAATTGGGGTTAAGTGCCCAGGGTCACACAGCTAGGAAGTGTTAAGTGTCTGAGGCCAGATTTGAACTCAGGTCCTCCTAACTTCAGGGTTAGTGCTCTACTTACTGCACCACCTAGCTGCCCCAGAGATGAAATCTTGAGGAATTTTAAGATGATGTTTTTTATGATTATTTCATTTTCTGATTCCTTTATACAAAGTTTTAAAACTTGGCCCCATCCCTTATGGGGGGAAAAAAAAGCATGTCTAGAGTCAAGAGAAATAGGTTCTAGTCTCAATCTGTCATGGTTTATGAGTTTGGACAAGTAATTTCTCTGGACCTCATTTTCCTGATCAATAAAATCAGGGTGATATAAAGACATATACAAATCTAGATTTTCTTTATTCCAAGTAGACAAAAATGATGGCAAATGTGAAGGCACAATTTGGGAACATAAATATTTTAGCAGGATTAGAAATTATTTAATAGTAACAAAATTCTGTCAGGGATTCTACAATGAATTATTTCCCTACAATCAAAGCTGATGAGGGGCAAGGGAGGCTGGGCATGGAAGTGGGGAGAGACAGAGCGAGAGACTATAAACAAATGTAGGTTCACATCCAGGGTCCATGAGTTCAAATCCAGACTCACACTATCTGCATTAACTCTGGGCAAGGCCTTTTGCACTCTGTTTGCCTCAATTTTCTCAACTGAAAAATGGAGATGAGTATTTCATCAATGTTTATTGACTTTTTCCTATATGTGTAATAGACCATGCTAGGTACTATAGTGACTATGAATTACCATGCCAAGTTTTACAAACTGCTGGGAACAGGAGACCGCTTGACCTACAAACCTACATTATCCATGGGTACCATTTGGCAAGGGAATCCAAAACATGTCACTCACTTTTTTTTTTTTTCTTTTTTTTTCCTGCCAGGGATGCTTATTTCCTAGTTTTCATAGGACCTGGACTGCTTTGCTCTGTTAGCTTTTAGAAATTTAGAGCATTAAGTTTAAATGGGATTCTAAGGAAAAAATTAAAAGATCTACAGGTACATTTTAAATACACTAATCTTGTTTATCAACATCTCAGCTTTCATTTTTCAGGCTCATATGTTGAAAAAGTTTTAACTTAGCATTAACTTTGCTTTCATCAAGTGTGAGTACTTAAGTGTTCTACAGATGTAGCTCAGATCTTCCATGTCTTCTTATCTTCAGTGATTCTTGTCTGTATTTTTTTCATAAAATACTCCATACCAGAAGAAATCAATGCTTTGAGGGCCTTCCTCAAATTTATTCAATTCTGTCCCTGTAACCACAAACTTTTCTCAATTCCTTTCTAACTCCAATATTCATTAATTCTATAACAATTATCTTGGACTAGTAATTTATTTTCTAGTCTCAAGTTTTTCACATGTAAAATGAGAGGTTGGACTAGATAATCAGTTTCCTTCTAACTCTTAACTGTTTGAGAATTTATTTAAATCTAAATTGTAAATTTAGATAATCAGTTTTCTTCTGTTTGAGAATTTATTTGAATCTAAATTATAATTAAAATACTATCTGAAAATAAATGTTTCAGCTATATGTTTGACTTATTTCTCTTTTATTATATATATTTACAGGCTTTGATGACTGGTAGGGTTTTTTTTTTTTTTTTTGGGTGGGGGGTGGTGAACTCTTTTTCCCTTCATCTCCAGACCCATTCATGTATTTGCTCATAAAAGTATACTTACTATACTTGTTATCACCCAAGGGGCAGGATTGAGGGGAAACGTGCATTGTACTGGTTGTCAGCTAATTAAAGTTTTGACTTTTTAAATCAGAAAAGATGAACAGAGCATGCCATCTGCTATCTCCCTGACAACCAATTCCACTTACTACAGTACATCTGCACCGAAGGCTGAACTTCTGATTAAAATGAAGGACATGCAAGAACAACAGCAGCAACAACAGCAGATTGCAGAGGATTCTGAAGATGAGCTTGACCATGACCTGTCAGAGAAGAAGGTAGAACGGACTGAGATTCTAAGTTGGAGGGGTGAAGGGAGGAGGAAATAATAATCACACACACACACACACACACACACACACACACACACACACACACAC
>JAJPUD010000310.1:546333-665421 GCA_023553655.1 Myrmecobius fasciatus
CACACACACACACACACACACACACACACACACACACACACACACACATATTTTGAGCTCAAGGCCTGTGCTAAGTTTTTATTTGGCATCCTTGAATCTGAGGGCTCCTGACCAAAAGAGACTGGACACTGTTTATTTGGTACAGTCAACACAGTGGTATGACATTCACCTTGTACATGGCACTTTGAAGTTTAAATCTTTAACTCTTTGTGGTTAAGCCACTTGAGGTGAACTTGGCGCTGGGCGTTGTGGCCGTGGGACCTCCCTAGCATTATGTAATGATGAAAACAGGTGCCAGATCAGTTTTATTGATTTCTTTAGCTCTTGGCTTTGCTTGAAACTGCCCTGACTTGACTTCTGATTCCATCATAGTGTGGTTTCCCTCTGGCTTGTTTCTTTTATCACAAATAAAGTTTCATCTTTATTTAACATTCATCAGAAATATGGGTGTTTGACACCTGAGTCGAATAAAGACTTTCTGCTACAGAATTATCTTTTATAGAAAGCATAAAATGAAAGAATGACCCAAGACAAATCATTTCACAACTCCCAGTCAGTCCTGCTTAGGTCATAACTCTTAACATTCAGTGTTGTCACTCGCACTTCAGTTTCCTTCACCATCACCAAATTAGGAGACAAAAGGGGTGGGATAGTTTTAATTTCTAAAAATTATTTTCATTCCGTTAGCATGAATTCATGAACATCTCTTATGTTTGTGTTAGATTCATTGTGTACTTAGCACTGGGCTTCAGATTTAAACATAATGTAAAATTTGTTAGAAAAGTGCTTGATGTCAAGAACCATTTGGGAAGCAGCTACTATGTGCCAGGCATGGCACTGAGAATGGTTTTTCTCTTCAGGATTTTAGTTTGTGATTAGGGAAGCAAAAAATTATTTAATTTCCTCCAAAGATAATTTCATAATTTTTTCAGTCTTTCTGAAGTCTTGTTAGTGGGGAGAGGTATAATTTGATTTGCTTCCCTCACATACCAATAAATCATACTATTCTCTAGTTTTCTTATATGTATGGTATGAATAATAGTTTTGTGATGCCCTCTTGAGACAACTAGCACTAGAAATGAAGTTGACAAGGTTCAAATCCAGCCTCAGACACTTACTAGTACATTTTCCCAGGCAAGTCATTTAATCATTTGCCTTGATTTCCTCAAGTGAAGATAATGTAGTAATAGCATGTACCTTCCTGAGTGATCATGAAGTTAAAAATGAGATATCATAGTGTAAAGTGGCTTGCAGTCTTTAAAATATTATATAAATGCTACATTATCATAATATGTAACAATGGTGATGATGATGATGTGCTACTGTATTATTCCTTAGGAGGAAAAAAAAGTACACCTTATTTTAAAAGCTTTCTGGAAAGTCCTATTCTCACTCTTCTGTTTGGCATTTAACTAGTTGTTTATTCTTTTGCTTTACCAAAGGCAAGCTTTTTAACCATTTTCATTTTTTCTCTTATCATGAAATATCTGCAGTTCGGTAGTAAATAGGTCATTAGAGGCTTTTCTCCTAACTGTAGAGGAGCTAATTTTCTGTATAAACTTCTATTTTCACTCTAGATAAATGTTTTTGTAATTTTATTAAAAGAGACCCATTTCACATCACTTTAGACATGGTGATTGATGGAATATCCATTCCTCTTTGGTTTTGAACATGACAGCTTTATATTGTTCAACACCTAATTGCCCTGTGTAACTTTTCTTATTTCTTGAACACTCATGCAATTATGTAATATCCTTACACAAAATATGGGCCTGTAATAAATGGAAATAAATACAGTTCACATGGGCTTATGCCAGACTCAGGAAAACTTGAGATCCCTTTTTTGATCCTAAGAATTATGGTGCTTCTTCCTTCCCTTTAAAAAACAAAAAAAACAAACTTCATTCTTATTTCATGACCTTCTTGATGGAAGTTCTAAATTTTATTCTCGACAGAGAAAGAAATCCCATATTTACTTTTGACTAGTCAAAGGCTAAAAACTATTTCCTTTTATCAGGTTTTAGGCAACAACTTCTATCACCTCAAATCTACCACTAAATTCTAGGTTTAAGCTTAAAATCTCAGGATTTTGAGTTGCAAGGAATCTTAAAAATTATCTAGCTTATAGGAATATTATTAAATTTGGAAGAGAAACCCAGATCCCTTTTTTTTTTCCAAATGAGGAAACTGAGGCACTTTTAGCTTGGATTTGAACTAAGTCCTCTGCCTCCTGGGTCCATTGTTCTTTCCTCTAAAGTGAACTAGCTACCATTCAAGAGGCTTTCCCCTGGATTCTACCTGAAGCATTGCTCTAAACTAAACTATGCTTTTCTCTCTTGGTATAGATAGCTTATCCAAACAATCCCCTGTTGAGTTAAACTTACTTTAAAAGTATTGCCAATTCTTCCTATTAAATGCTCTTTTTCAGTTCTTCTGAATCCACACACTTTCTCTAACCTGTTACAACTTTCTTTATTATCTCCCATATTTTCTTTTTTCTTTATCTTCCCCCCTTTCTCTTATGTACTATCTAAGCCCTTTATGTTTTGTCTTCTTTTAATGAAAACATTGGCATGTTTGTAAATCAATTACCTTTCAAATGTTCCAGCTTTAGCTTGATCATGGGTTGTCTTATTATCCTTTTTGGCAATGTTTTTTTTAAAGCAGAAATGAGGATGCTGAAGAATTGTTTCCTACCACTTGCCAAACACATCAATATAAAGTCACCGAAATATGCTTCTACCCTTAAAGTGTTTCCCTAAGCATAGGAGTGAAATGGAAAAAAAAGGAACAGAAATCCTCCTTTTTTATCATATAGTTGTTATCTGAGTAATACTGTGCTTGGAAAAAACAAAGTGCTATTCATTACCATGGAATTTTGAAGTTGATTTAAAGCAAGCAGCATTGGGGGGAGGGGGAGAGGCAACTGCTAAACAGAAAATGATAGATAAGGACCCAACATACATAAGGTTTGAATGGATCATAGTACGAGGGGCTCCCAAAGCACTGGAACTAATAAGAGAGAAATGTGTAAGCATCCTGAGCAAATAAGACTTGACCTGGTTAATCTAAAGTAATTTAGAAGTTCCCTATGTATTTAGGAGCAAAAGCTTTACAGATTAATCAGTCAGTAGGAATGTATATCCTATAAAACTGCTTACCATTTTAATCTCTTTGAGTATTTCAACATACTGATAAGCCAAAGACAAATTTAACCCGAAGGAGGGGTGCCCTTTTACTCCCTGTGCTTTTAAGTTGACTTCTTTAAGAGTCACTTTTTTTTTTTGTCTTCTCATTTGAGTCAAATCAAAAGCTGTATATCTCAGTTTTCTTAAAGAATTATTTATCTCCATCTTAGAAGCCATAGAGGGTCAGAGGTGTTTAGTCAGCACTCATGTTACTTACTTATTCATTCTGGTATGTTTCCCACAGACAGAAAAGAGGCTGTTGCCTTTAATTACTTTTTCCTATATTAATTATTAGTTTAGAGGGACATAGAGTCCAATTTCACAGACATGGTTTATAAGGTCATGACACTTCTCACCCCTTGCTGAAATGTGGTTTGTTCTTGGCCTGAGCTGATTTAAAAATTCCAATGTTGAATAAAATGTTGAATTTTTTCATGTGTGAGTCGATTTCTAAAATCCTCAATGAATTTTGAGATTCAGATCTTTTCCTTTTTCCTTGGCATTTAGCTTTTTATTTAGCTCAACAGCTACATCTGTTTTCAGTCTGCATTTCTTATATGTTTATGTAATGTACTAGAATCCCCCAGCACCTCAGAGACCCAGGATGTGGTTATTTGAAAGGGGGACTGTGGTCTTTTCTGATTTTCAAGTTTAAGCTGTGGGGGTGACTCACCTAATGACTTTGAATTTTGTGGTTACCTCCATGATGCTACTTATCTCCTTCCTTCCATCTATGAAATGAGAATGATCATCTTACTGGTATTATTTTGGCCCGAGGCATCTTTGGCCTTTTCCAAGTGACCTACACTGTACGTGTCTTAGATTAGGTACACTTGGCCTTAGTGAATGTTCATAGGTGGAAAACATTTTGGTTTTGAACATAGGACAACTTTATATTGTCCAACACCTAATTGCCCTGTATAACTTTTGTCATCAGACATAGAACTGAAAGTGCTCAAAGAATTGACATTTTATCATGTCTTGCTGCATCAGCTTGTAATAAGTTTAATCATGTTACTTCAGTATAATGAGGTTTTTTTTTCTTTTATCATGGTTTTGCATCTAGTATTTGACATAAAAAAATCTTAAAGATCATTTTAAAATTGAATGGTAGAAGTGATTTCATTAAAGGATCTTCTTTTTTCTTTGCTTTTCTCTATGTTTGCAAGAAACTTTCATAATGGGATAAATACTTCAATGGATAGTATGGTTTCATTGATGTGGGTTCTTCTTCCAATTGTCTTACTCCATGTACCTTGTCTTTGTCCTCCCATAAATCTGCCACAAGAGATCCACCCATGAAATAAAGAAAAACAAGAGTTACCAGATTTAAATAACTTTTATTCATGTTATGTTTCATTTGGAAGTCTCAATAGTACTCAACAAAACTTGTTCATGAGGTCTCCATAATCTTGTTAAAGAAATTAAAATAAAAACAGCTAATGTCTTTATGGCATCTAAAGCCTTACAAAGTATTTTCCATTTATTATCTTATTTAAGCCTCACAACAAACTAAGTATGTTTTATAGTTAGGATTATCCTCATGAGGAAGCAAATATTAGAAATATTAAGCAAATTACTTCTGGTCAAAACTAAGTTTCAGAAGTAAGATTCAAAACTGGGTCTTGACTGACTCCCAAGAATAGCATTTTTTTCTACTATACCACATTGTCATTAATTAAAAGTAGATGCTACTAGCTGTAGAAACTTTTCATAATCATAAAAGGGTGTTGACCCAACTAGAATAGATCATATAGTAGGTAGGTAGTATAGGAGGTGAATCACTGAACTTGGTGTCAAGAAGATCTGATTTCAGTTCCTGCCACTAAATATATAACTCTGGCAAGTCACAACTTTTCCTAGCCTCCATTTTTTCATCTGTAAAATGGGACTAATAGTGCCACATATATCACAGAGGTCTTGTAAGAATCAAATGAAATATCACTTGTAAAGTACCATAAAAATAGTAGGTAATTTAGCAGTAGTAAATCATAGCAAGTGTCCTAGTAGTAGTAAAGATAGTAAAATTTTAACTTTTAGGCCTTGTTCTTCCCATAATTCTGGTTTTTTTACATGATGCAAAGGTAAACTTTAGCCTATTCACATATTCTGCTTTGTTTTGAATTAATGAAGCTTTGTAACAGCAGTTAATGTTTTCATCTAAACATGTTTTGTACATTCTTGCCCCTCCACAGCAGGAGCTCATTGACAGCATTAGCCGGAAATTGAAGGTGCTAAGGGAAGCCCGTGAGACTCTCCTGGAGGACATTCAGAATAACAATGCTCTAGGGGATGAGGTGGAAGCCATCGTGAAAGATGTGTGCAAACCAAATGAATTTGACAAATTCAGGATGTTCATTGGAGACCTGGATAAAGTGGTGAATCTTCTTTTGTCCCTCTCTGGAAGATTAGCTCGGGTGGAAAATGCCCTGAATAACTTAGATGAAAATACATCACCTGAGGAACAGGTAATTACTTACACACACACGCCCATCCTCCCCCAAATCCTCTATCCTGATATCTTTTCTCATAGCCCAGAGTGGACTCTGGGTCCTTAAAGGTCATTCCAACAGAGGCTAAGCTCTAGAAGGCCTTATTTGATTTAAAAGAGTTTGAGCATTGGACCATCTGAGAACCAGTCTGGCTACATTCAAGAGTTTCATCACTAAAAGTTGTTCTACCAAGTGATGATGGGTATTTGGGGTGCATTTTTTGGTATGTTTATATTTGTTGTTGTTTTTTGTGGGAGAGATTTTGTTCATGGCAATCAAGATAATATCTGCCAAGGCATGGAGGGTTTCATATTGGTGAAGAAAATACGTACATCCAGGTCTTTAGAAATATTGAAGTAACAATAATAATTCAGATTCACATAAATTCGAATTTATGTAAATGCATGGCATTGGTGAAGGAAATTACATACATCTAGATCTTTAGAAATATTGAAATAACTCAATAAATTTGCTACATTAGAGAAGGAAACATCCTTATTGAAGTAATAATAATAGCTTGAATTTAGGCAGACATTTAAAGATTTATAAAATACTTTCCTCAGAGTATTCATAAGAATAGATGGCATAACTATTATTATATGCATTTTGCAGATATTTAGGTTAAATGATCTCATGGCCATATAGTTGCTCGTTGTCAAAGATGGGACTGACTCATGTCCCTTGGTCTTTGCGTATGGAAGAAAATATAATGAGGAAAATAGGTTTTGTTTTTAAGGATATTGTATACTTTCTTAAGAACATCATGAAGTGTGTGTGTGCGTGTGCGTGTGCGTGTGCGTGTGCGTGTGTGTGTGTGTGTGTGTGTGTAAGGTCATGGGATCATTGAATTTAAAATTATCCAGCAGTTGTTCCACAGTATTTTTATTAAACCTCTACTATATATATAACAGGCATTGTGCTAGGCCCTGGGGGAATACAGCTACAAAAATGAAATAGGCTTTTCCCTCGAGGGATTCATATTTTATCTGAGAATACGTGTGTATACACCCACACACACACCACATCAAGGGATTTTTCTTTTGGAGGGAAAAAAGCACCAGTTCTTAAGGGGAATCAGGAAAGACTCATGTGACAAATGACATTTGAGCTAAACTTAAAGGGGGGAAAAGTAGGAATTTTATGAGGTGAAGGTGAAAAAAGGGTACATTCCAGGAATGGGAATAAAATCAGTGCAAAAACACAGAGAAAGAAGTATGCAATGTTATTTGTGAGGACCTACAAGAACCAGTTTATCTAGGCCATAGAATGTGTGAAGAGCCATATTTAATTATGATCTAAAAAATTGAAGATTTGAACTTCATTTAAAAAAATAGCAACGTCTTCTCTGTCAGTTCAGTTGATTTAATTTTAATTTTTAAATTTAATTTTTAAACCTCTATTAATCCCTTCCTAATCTAATTCATTCCTTCAATAAATTGAACACTTATTGAGGATATAAGAAAGTATACATTATTGCTCACGTAGAGTTTATTATTTGGTTTGGAATTCAAGATGCAGATGTGTTTTAAAAAAAAAGTCTTAGTAATTTGAGTTCAGTTACAGTACAACATAATAGAGCCCTTTTGAGGAATACAAATCAATGAACCTGTGAGTTTTATAAAAGGACTCTTCAACTAACTGGATAATGGGGTAAGAGTAAGGGGAGAAAATCAGGGATTGTCGCAAGATAAGAAGCCTTATCCAATGGGAAGATGGTGGTACCATTAATGAAGATGAAAGTTTAGGGGGGAAAACAGGTATATGAGAGAAGGTAATGAATTCTTTGATTTTTAGAATTATAGAATTTTAGGACTGCAAGTCACCTTAAAGATTGTTTTCCATATAAATGCTTAAAGGGATCTTCCTTTCCAATAGTAATTAATTTTTCTATTAAGGAAAATATTGTGGAGGAAAAAAAACATGGTATAATAGATAGCTGGAAGCCAGGAAGGCCCAAGTTCAGGTGCTGACTGGCATATTCTAACTTTGTGGGGTTTTTTCTTTTTCTTTTTTTAATTAAAGTTTTTTATTTTCAAAATATATGCATGGATAATTTTTCAACATTGACCCTTACAAAACCTTGTGTTCCAAATTTTCCCCCTTTTTCCTCACCCCCTCCTCAGGGTGGCAAATAATCCAAAATATCCCAAACATGTTAAAATATATGTTAAATCCAATATATGTATATATGTTTATACAATAATCTTGTTGCACAAGAAAAATCCAATCAAAGGGGGGAAAAAAGGGAAAAAGAAAACAAAATGCAAGCAAACAACAAAAAGAGTGAAAATGCCATGTTGTGATCGATACTCAGTTCCCATAGGCCTCCCCCTGGGTGTAGATGGCTCTCTTCATCACAAGATCATTGGAACTGGCTTGAATCATCTCATTGTTGGAAAGAGCCACATCCATCAGTATATTCTAACTTTGTGACCCTATACAAATCACTTTTTAAGATAATAGATTTTAGAATAGGTTTAAGATAATAGGTTTTGTACAAATGAAATCATATTACTAATCCCTATCCCCATACATAGTAACTTAATTCCTTTCAAGCCTATTAAAACAAATTGTTTACTGTCATTGGTAGAAGTAATTTCCTGATCTAGGGATTCCCTAAAATAATGACATTTCTCCTACAGCAGCAAGCAGAAGTCAATGTTGGAGGAAGGAGGGATGGGGAAAAAAGAGACAGTGTCTTACGGGTGGCCAAAGGAAGTCTTCCCTGAGCTTTGTCTGCCGTCCCATGCCTTACTTATCCCAGTACTTACTCCCTAAGTGTTGTGCTTTCTCTGTCTCTAGCGAACGCTCCTTGAGAAGCAAAAACTGCTCACACGCCAGCATGAGGATGCTAAGGAGCTCAAGGAGAACCTGGACCGCCGGGAGCGCATCGTCTTTGACATTCTGGCCAGCTATCTGAGCGGGGAAAGCCTGGCCGACTACGAGCACTTCGTGAAGATGAAGTCAGCCCTCATCATTGAGCAACGAGAACTGGAAGATAAAATCAAGCTGGGTGAGGAGCAGCTGAAATGTTTGACTGAAAGCCTCCCCCCAGAACGGGCCAAGTAAGCGGAGAAACGCCCCGGTGGAGAACCGGAATGGGAGTTTTCAGGCCCACGTTCTGAGTGTGCAAAGTGGGGAAGCAGGGGAGAACCCAGTTTATATTTATACCCTGTGCAAAGAGTCCTAAAAAAAATAGCAAAATTGCTATTTTACAAAAGCAATAACTTCCTTGTTTGTTTTGTTTGAATGATGTATTTAAATTTTTTTTAGTTCCTTCTCATTGCTGAGCTCATTTGCTCATCTTAGCCTTCCACCTTTTGAAATGACTGCAGATGAATCTAGAAAATTTTAAGCTTCAAATTTGGTGTGTTGTGAAGTCTGTTCCAGTACTGCATGCAGATAATTTTTTAATGAAATAGCTACTGTTTCTCCTGACTTCAGATGCTGTATGGATTGTTGATGAACCCAGTTTAAATGAATATGTGGACAGCGTGCAGCCTCAGCAAGGAAATGAGACATCAGGGGGAAGAAAACTATGGCACAAATCTTTAATAATTCATCCAGAGAGCAGGGATGCATTTTCATATCTGTTCCATGTCATTTACCTTTATAAGCATTAATTTATCATATCATATGATGATGTTATCTGGTCCTAGCAGATGATAATAATTTATTAACACTTTGGAAAGGTGAATGATTTGTTAGTGGTTTAGAACCAATTGTGAAATTGATTGTCTAAACTGTTGGCTCAAACTTTCTCAAAATGAAATACCACTTAAGGAAATAGTGTGCATGCCTTTCTCCCCTCTCTCCCCCTTTTCTCCTCTCCTGTCCCTGATCAAATGATGTTTCCTTGCAGACTAAGTTCATTATTTTTTAAAATATCCCCAGCAGTAGCATGGCCATTAGGACTAAGGAGTCCTAACATCTTAGCATAATCTGTATTTTCTTTTCCCCTATACCACAGTTGTTTTGTGTGCAGTCAGTAAAGTAGCAGCACTCAATACTGCTTTCCCTCCTTTGATATGTTTCAGTTGTCACTAAAGCTTTTTTGGACACATTTCATTGTTGTTTGTCTCACCCTACTTTTAGCGACCATCTGAAATGTATAATTCCTCTGCAGTATCTTTTCATAACTGTTTTCTAAAAGTTTGTATCTGTTTTTTATTCATTGAAAAACAAAATTCCAGCATAAGAAAAGGCTGTTGTCATTTGTTTCCAGCCTCATTATTTTCAATTTTAAAATAATGTGCTTCCACAGAAATAATTTTCTGATTCAATGCACAGTTCAGGGCAAGAGGAAACCTTGGACAACTTCATATTTTAGATCATAGTGGGGACAATTGTTAAGGAATCATTTTAATACTTTTTAATTGTTTTATTTTTACAGAATGTTTTCCAAATTAGATAGGTAGCTTTCCTTTCAGTATCCATCAGAAGAATTGCACTTATATCTACACACCCAGACAAACTTTTAAAAGAACAGTGATAGAACACTAAATTAGCTGATGAGGAAATCAATTCTTAAATACAATACAACTTCAGTATCTATACTTCTGTCTTTTGTCAGTTTTAATGTGTAACTTCCCATACAGTGAAGTTACCAATTAGGAGTTTTTTTTTTATTAGTGTCAGAGGAAAGTACACACACATACATAATATGTACATATATACATATGTACATATAGAAATACATATAAGCTGAAATACTTGCATACATATGGGCTTGCAGTCTGCATTGTTGGAGGAACCTTCCCATATGAGTACATACATACATGTATAGATGTATAAGCCAGTCTTTCTACCCTTACAAAGATCATTTTTTCAAAGTTTTTATTCCTATTAAGTTAAACTATCCCCCTCTTCTAACCCTTTAGTTTGAAAGTCCTTATACTTCTAATGAAGTAATCTCCCTCCTGCTCAGAAGTCATTTGCTGCTATAACAAATAATGTCAGGGCAAATGATATACTTTGTCCTTGATTGCCACCTCTTCCACTGTAGCTAAGCTAACTTAAAAGAATTTCAGTGTGCTTTTTTTTTGGGGGGGGGAACGAAAAATATAGACAAAGATAGGATGTTTTCCCTTTTATCTGTAAGTCCCTATCCCTTTGCCTGTCCCCAACCCTTAAAGGAAATTCAGTGTATTGAGCATGTTGCTGATTTTGTTGCTAAAAGATCCATGATTTTAGCAGTCTGCGTACTCCCTTCGGTGATGCAGAGTATAGTACAATATTGTGATTGTTTTGATGATAAATGTATGTGTAATGTGAATAATATAATTTGTGTCTGTATCTAATTCTTTGATTTAGGTGTTTCTCTCACACATAGCAATACAGAGTGCTCACTTGTCTGTTTGACAACACAGCATCTTTGTTCATCACTGCCCCACCCCTTCCCTGTTTTACCTCGTAAATGTTTGGTTAGAAGGGACCCAAAGATTCTTGTGTCTCCTTGTATATAAGTTTGTAAATAGCTATATTATTGCTTAAGAAAAATCTGGTGCTAATGTTTTGCCTCTGGCATTTCTTAGGTGATGGCTAATTCTTCACCTTATACTATAGCTCCATTGTAGACTTCATTGTATAGTGAGATTTCCGTCCTGGTCACTGGCTGCAGCTTGGATTCTGCAGCTATTAGTGGAAAAATGTGTACAGATTTCATGCTTGACACTTAACATTTACCTATTGGCAAATTACACTGCTTGACTTAAAGGAAATAAATAGTGTCTATTTCAATGTATCCCATGTTTGTCAATGATTTGTTCCTAATAGATCTAGAACTCAGATTGGTCTGAGGGTACTCCAATTTCCTCACATCTTATGGTTTTGTCAGTGGCTAACTTCCAGTGATAAAACAGTGAACATAATTAACTGTGCTCCTCTTATTTATAAATATAACAGTTTAATGATAAGAACAGACTCAAGACTTTTTAGCTTGATAGGAACTGGCAACATCAGAACTCTACTGTCAGAGAATTTTAAAATCCAGAGTTATCTCCCTCCCACAATGAAGAAACAGATTATCAAAGCAGAACTACAGAGCTGGACAGAAGCTCAGGGACTTCCTCATTTCACACACAAATTGACGGTGAAGGTTAGAATTTGAACCTAAGATCGCTGACACTAGGATCTTTTATCAGTTTCAAATTTGAAAACCTAAGCATTTTTATATCCTAGTTTCTGCATTTGTTAGCTAACTTAAAAATAAGAAAAAAAATGTCAATTGATTCAAGTTCAGCTAATCTTTACTCAGGAAAAATTCAAAGTTCTACTCAAGATTTATGTATATTTCATTCAACTGTAGGCCCAAAGAGAATGTCATCCTTGAGTCCAAAACTATATAAAGGGAATGGAATTGTCTGTAAGAAAATCAGGAAGTCTTCTGATACACAAGCAGACAATTATAAAGTTCTCATTAGCTCATAGTCTCAGCATAATGTTGTCTGCTCTAGCCTGGCATTTGTTAAAATGCCATGGGAGGTATGCTGGGAGGTAGGGGAATATTCTGGGGGAAATATTATCCAAAAGAATTTTACACTCACACACTCACAGATGTGTCTTCATAGTCTTATATGCCTTTAATATGAAGTCTTTTATAAGTCTTTATATGTCATAGATATAGTCTTTCATTAGGCTGTTTTTGTTTTGCCTTTTTTTTGGGGGGGGGGTTACCAAAGGCTTAACACAATGCCTGTTGTCCCTGCCTGCTTATTTCCCACTAACCAGGGGGATGGTCAACATCAGGTGTAGAACAAAAGAATATGGAGGGAGGGATGGAGAGAGGGAAGAAAGAAAGGAAGGAGAAAGGGAAAGGAAAGAAGGAAAGGCTCTCTTATTAAGAGCCTACTATATGCCAGAAACTATCTTTAGTGCTCTACTGCCATCTCTTCCCTACCCTTCCCCTCCATTTGCAGTTGTGAGACAAACAAGGGTCACAGACCAAATTTGAACTCGGATTCTTCTGACACTAAGTCTACAGTTCTACCCACTGTTCTACCTAACTGCCTCAGTGATAATAATAACTAACACTAGTTTATCATTTCCAGGTGTGCAAAGCACTTTGTAAATATTATCTCATTTTATTTTCATTTTATAGATCAGGAAGAAACTGAGATAGACAGCAGGTAAGTGAGTTAAGTAAAATTATTCAGAGCTATAGAGCTAGTAAGTATCTGAAACCAAATTTGGAGCTTTGTCTACTGTCACCTAGTTAATATGCAAAGCTACAAAGACTAATAAAGAATATAATAAATTAGCATGGTTCTTCATTTCTCAGTTCTTAAATGAACCAATCCAGTACTTGGGTATGTAAAAGAAGGTACTGTTTCAGTTCAGTTTTTTCAATCATGTCCAACTCTTCATGATCCCTTATGGGATTTTCTTAGCAAAGACACTGGAATGGTTTGCCATTTCCATCTCCAGCTCATTTTACAGATGAGAAAATCGAGGTACATAGAAAATTGACTTGCCCAGAGTCATGCAGGCCAGTGTCTCAGTCCACATTTGAACTTGGGTCTTCTGACTCCTGGCCTGCACTCTAACCACTTCACTGCCCAACTTCTTCTAAAGCACTGATGCAATGCTATTGCCTCTCTTGGTTATCTTGCTTCTATCTGCAGTTATCCCAGCTGAAAAATTCAAAAGTATGAGGGAACCCCCCCGTCAGTGGTGGACTGCACAATATCACGTATAATACTAAATTCAGTCTCTGTATAGATTTGTTTTGCTACTTGATCCAGTGGATAGAGTGCTGGGTCTGGAGTTGAAAAAAACTGACTTCATCCAGCCTCAGATATTACTAATTGTGGACAAGTTACTTGACACCTCTGGATCCCAGCTTCCTCAGTTGTAAAATGGGGATCATCAGCATCTACCTCATAAGGTGGAAGTGAGAATCAATGGCTATTTGTTTAGCACTTGTCACTGTGCTTGCCTGGCACATATCAGCTCTCAATAAATGTTTATTCCATTGCTTTCTTTTGTTACAAGGAAGATTTTGGTGGGAAGGGAGGCATAAAAAAAGAACAAAGGCATTTTTTAAAAGGAGGGATAGATAAAGAAAGTTATCTGAGATATACAGAAAGAAAGCAATTAGGTTAAGATTCTGTTGTGAGAAGAGTCTGGAATATTTGAACTAGGAGAAAGGATTAAGACTGTCTTGTAATGTTTGTGGCAGCCCTTTTTGTAGTGGCTAGAAACTGGAAACTGAAGGGATGCCCATCAATTGGAGAGTGGCTGAATAAATTATGGTATATGAATGTTATGGAATATTATTCCTCTGTAAGAAACGACCAGCAGGACGATTTCAGAGAGGCCTGGAAAGACTTGCATGAACTGATGCTGTGTGAAACGAGCAGAACCAGGAGATCATCATGCACAGCAACAACAGTATTACATGATGATCAATTCTGATGGACATGGCCCTCTGCAATAAAGAATTGTCTCAAACCAGTTCCAGTTGTTCACTGAAGAAAACCATATACACCCAGAAAGAGGGACATGAAATATGGACCACAACGTAACATTTTCATGATCTCTATTGACATTTGCTTGCATTGTGTTGCCTTTCTCTGATTCTTTTTTTTTTCTTGTAGATAGGATTTTTCTTGCATAACTTCTCAAGCATTTCAACATTATTAACATGTAGTGGATGTCCTGCCATCTAGGGGAGGGGAGGAGACTGAGGGTAAAATTTGTATTGGAAAGCTTTGTAAAGATCAAGGTTGGGGAACTACCCATACATATGTTATACAAATAAAAAGCTTAAAATAAAAAAAAAAAAATTAAAAAAAAAAAGACTGTGTCTTGTTAGTGTCTAAAACAAACAAATGAAAGATTATTTCTTTAAAAATAGTTAAGTACCAAGCTCTATCAGCTACCACTAAAAGTATGTTGAGGAATGGGAGGAAGGGGTACAAGGCAGAGGCTCTTCATCTAAATTGAATTCTCTTCCTCTCTGATCTTTAAATTTTCATTTCTTTCATAGAATCATAGGATATTAGACCTGACAGCATCTCAGGTAACACAGAGTACACAGTGGATAGAAGAAAGGAAACAAGCATTTATTAAATGCCTACTACTGCCAGGCATTGTGCCAAACCCTTTGCAAATATCTCTTTTGATTTTAAAATAATTCAAGAGGTAGATGCTATCGTCTCCATTTGACAGTGGAGGGAACTGAGACAGACAGGGGTTAAAATGTCCGAGATCATATGGTTAAAGTGTTTAAAGTAGGATTAAAATACAGATTTTCCTGATTCAAGACCCAGTGTTCTGTCCTCTGTACCCTGTTTTTGCCTCTAGATAGATAGCTGGCTTTGGATACAGTAAGAGCTGGGTTAAAAATCTGCCTCTGACACATCAAGCTGTGTGACCCTGCACAAATTACTTTAATCTTTATAAAAGGTCCCCTGAATGCTCACCCACTCATTTCCTCTTCTTGATTTTCCTTGTTTCTTTCAAGGCTCAACTCAAATCTTATATTCTGCATGAGATTTTTCTGAGTTTTTCTAATATATATATATATAGTTATATATATATATATATATATAGTTATATATATATAGTTATATATAATTATATATATTTATATGTATATAGTTTTATGTATATACGTATGTAGTTATATATAATTTTATGTATATATGTATGTAGTTATATATAGTCTTATGTATATATGTAGCTATATATAGTTTTATGTATATATATGTAGTTATATATTTTTATAAATACAGTAAAATTGCATATTATAATTTAAGCTTCCTGAGGGCAGGGTCTGTTTTTGCCCCTCTTTTTGGTATCTCTAACATTTAGCACAGTGTTTGGAATATAGTAAGTGCTTAATAAATGTGTGTTGACCATAGGACTCAGAGTTAAACATTGACTCACTCAATGTCCCAAGCAATTCTCCAAGATATTAAATTGAAGAGTAGTTACTGATCTGAATTAGTAGAAAAAAATTCTCTACCCAGTTTCTCTACCCTATGAAGTCACAGATTAAGTTAAGAACAAAAATTTTGGTGGGGCACTTAGGTGGTGAAATGGTAGAATACTGGCTCTAGGGCCGGGAGGACCTGAGTTCAAATGTGACCTCAGATACTTTACACAACCCCAATTGCCTTACAAAAAAAAAAAAAAAAAGAAAAGAAAAATTTTTAATGTAAGAAAAAAGCAAGAGAAGCCCTCAGTACGTTAGGTTGGTGGACCCCACTGTTGGTCCACTGTGATGATATGAACAAGAGTCGCACAGGCTGGGCAGATATCAATGGGCCACAGGCTGTGTCTCTGAAGGAACCTGTAGAATCAATGAGAAAACAGATCCTTTGGAGAAATACAAATATGTTTTTAATAATCCTTAAGTGTGACATGTGGGAACTTGTGTCTAGAAAGATTTTAGGTACCCTAGTAATGAATGCCAAGAAAGCAAATTCCATGGCTACATATTGGATCATTTATGTTATACTTGCTTATTAGGAGTTTTGAATAAAATAGAGGGGAACCACTTCTAAAGAAACATATGGGACAAGGCTTGATTTTAATAGCCTCGGGCAAACAGGAAATGATTTCACATATAGCTGCAACACTTGCCTTAAGAAGCTATCTTCAAGTGTATTTCTTTTTATCTAGGGTCCACTTCATCTTTTGAAGGTAATATAATTATTGGTTTCCTTAATTGGATAGCTTTTGAGCTGACCTGACCTCTGCCAACCTATAAACAGAGGTACAAGGCCTGAGGATCATCATTGAGGGTTAGTCATCAAATAATTTTCAAAAGTAATCATCTTCATTTGATCCTTTAGAGGAAAAGACAACTCTGAGTTGTCTGGGTGATTGTGAAATTTTCAGTATTGTAGCTGGCTAATTATCCACTTTTAAGGAGCAAGAACTATCTGTTCCACTGTGACCATGTTTTCTGAACCAAAAATGGTGACAGTTTGGGAAGGATTCTGCATTTCAATATTTTATTTTTTAAGTACTCTTGGATTTTTTGGAACCAGAAGAGACTTAGATGTTATCTGATCCAACCCCCTTCATTTTTTCTACACATGGGGTAGTTTGTAGCCCACAGAAGGGTGACAAAGTCCCAGAAGTCACACCACTTGGTTGCTAATCCTGGATCAGGACTATGGTTTCCTTGGCTCCCTCCCCATCTCACCAAACTGCTTTCCTTTCCTTGAAATTGGGACTTTTTCAGCAATCCAGTACAGAAGTAACCCAATCCAGCAGCAGGAAAAAATGATCCTAATTGCTACTCAGGGCCAGGACACTCAGTGAAAGGAAACCCAATGACTTTAGGAAGCTCCTGGACAGAACTCAGAGTCTCTTGAAGGAGGGGTCCAGTCAGACCCACACAACTCAGTTTCAGTTTGACCCACACATAGTCCCATTTCTCCCCACTCCCACCATGAGTAAGCCAAAGAAAATTCCAACCACTATGAGGAGATGATAGCAACAAGTCCAAATAAAGACATAGAGGAAAAAAAAAAATTGCCCCGACCTGACAAACTGAATACTTGAAAGAAATAAAATGAGATTCACAATAAAAAAGCAAGGAAGAAAAGAGTAAAATTGGCACCTTAATAGCAACAAGTCCAGATAAATACAGAAAAAAATTTGCCCTGACCTGACAAACTGAATAAATACTTGAAGGAAATGAAAGGAGATTCATAATGAAAAAGCAAGGAAGAAAAGAATAGTAAGGAAAATTGTAAGGAAAAGTGAGGTTGCTTAGAACAGATGGTGGAAAAAGCTCATTCTAAAACTAAATGAGGGGAATGAGCAAAATGATGGAGTCAAGCCTCTAAATGGATTCAGGAGTGATAGAAACTACAAAAAGACTGGGTAAAACATTTTCCCAGCCCAAGATAACTTAGAAGGACTATCAGAAATGCAAATTAAAAGAACTCTAAAGTATCACCTCATACCTGTTAGATTGGCCTTATGACAGAAAAGGAAAATGATAAATATTGGAGAGGTTGTGGGAAAACTGGGACACTAATACATTGTTTTTGTTTTTTTGCATGGCATACGTCACATTTTTTTTATTAAAACTTTTTATTTGTAAAACATATGTATGGGTAATTCTTCAACATTAACCCTTACATAGCTTTCTGTTACAAATTTTCCCCCCAACTCCCCACCCCTCCCCTAGATGGCAGGATATCCACTACATGTTAATTATGTTAAAATACTTGACAAATCGAATATATGTATACATATTTCCACATTTATCATTTTTGTGCAAGAAAAATCGTATCTACAAGAAAGAAGAATCAGAAAACGGAAACACAATGCAAGCAAACATCAATCAAGAGCATGAAAATGTTATGTTGTGGTCCACATTTCCCATCCCTCTCTCTGGGTGTATATGGCTTTCTTCACTGAACAATTGGAACTGGTTTGAAGCTTTTCATTGTTGAAGAGAGTCATGTCCATCAGAATTGATCATCATTATAGTATTGTTGCTGCCGTGTATAATGATCTCCTGGTTCTGCTCGTTTCACTCAGCATCAGTTCATGCAAGTCTCTCCAGGCCTTTCTGAAATCGTCCTGCTGGTCGTTTCTTACAGAGCAATAGTATTCCATAACATTCATATACCATAATTTATTCATCCATTCTCCAATTGAAGGGCATCTGTTCAGTTTCCAGTTTCTAGCCACTACAAAAAGGGCTGCCACAAACATTCTTGCACATGTGGGGCCCTTTCCCTCCTCTAAGATCTCTTTGGGATATAAGCCCAATAGAAATGCTGCTGGGTCAAAGGGTATGCACAGTTTGATAACTTTTTGAACATAGCTCTAAATTGCTCTGCAGAATGGTTGGATCCGTTCACAGTTCCACCAACAATGTATTAGTGTCCCAGCCTTCCCACATCCCCTCCAACATTCGTCATTATCTTTTCCTGTCCACTAATACATTGTTGATGGAGTTGTGAACTGATCCAGCCATTCTGGAAAGCAATTTGGAACTATGTCCAAAGGGCTATAAAACAGTATATCCTTTGATCCAGCAATTCTAGTACTAAGTGTATATCCCAAAGAGATCATTAAAAAGGGAAAAGGGCCTGCATGTATAAAAATATGTACATATAATATATCTTTCTGTGGTGACAAAGAATTAGAAATTGAGGGAATACCTATCCACTAGGGAATGGCTGACCAAGTTGTGGTAAATGAATGTAATGGAACATTATGATTCTATAAGAAATGATGAGCAAATGTATTTCAGAAAAACCTGGAAAGACTTACAAGAACTGACGCTGAGTGAAGTAAGTGGAACCAGAAGAACATTGTACACATTAACAGCAAGATTATATGATGATTGGCTCTGACTGACTTAGTTCTTCTTAGCAATACAATGATCCAGGATAATTCCAAGAGACTTGTGGTGAAAAAGGCTGACCATATTCAGACAAAGAACTGTGGAGAATGAATACAGATTGAAGTATACTAGTTTCATGTATGTTTTTTTCCTTTTGTTCTATTTCTACTTTCATAACATGACATGTTTTACATGATTGCATATGTATAATCTATATCAAATTGCTTGATATTTTGGGGAAGGTGAGAAGAGGAAGGAAAAAGGGAAGAAAAATTTAAAATAAAATCTTTCATATTGTTGAAAATTTTCTTTGCATGGAAAAAACAAAATACTGTCAAATTCTTTAAAAAGAACTAAATACAACAAATGTGGGAAAATTGAGGCACTAATTCATCCTTGGTGGAGTTGTGAATTGTTTCAATCCTTCTGGAAGACAATTTGGGCTTTCAAACAGGGCGTACCAATACCATTAATGCATCTGTATCCAAAGAGATCAAAATGTGGGGATTAAAATTATCCCCCTAATAATAAAATACAAAGAGGCAGAACTCTGAGCCAATAGCGCTTTATTAAAGGGTCCGTAATCCTCTCTTAATGAAGTGAAGCTCAGTCTTCCTCATGATCTGAGATGCCTTCTCCTTCCAGGGCCCTATTTTTATAGAACTAGATGTTCAGTCATCCCAGAACAGCTATACCAATTATAGAATATTCCTTTGGTTGACATGTGATGCATAAGCTAAAATAAGCAAAATAATATATCAGCAAAGTCACAAGTTGAGTGAACTAAGAAATATCTCCAAGCAAGATGGACAGGCTTCTCCTTAGGTTGGACAGGAGGAAATGGTCCAAGCTGTCACATCAGTGTTCTGAGTGGTCATAAGATGGTCACTTGCTCCTAGGTACAAAAGTATTTTAGGGGGATTTTCCATGTAATTGTCATCTCTGCCACTTTGGGCTTGGTCACCATGGCAAGGCAAAACAAGGGTAGAGGGCCTTTAGTTAACTTCCTATCATTAAGCAAGTGAACTTAGAACCTGCTGCTCACCACTCAGGAGCCTTATTTACAGAACTTTGTTATGATTCTATCAAATTGATTAGAGTAGGGTTCCAAATGAATTATATCTCATAAAACAAAAAGGAAAAGACCTATTTGTAAACAAATATTGATGGTAGCTCTTTTTATGGTGGCAAAGAATTTGAAATTGAGGCAACATATGGCTGATGTGATTGTGATGGAATAATCTTGTGCAATAAAAAAATAACAAGCAGGATGGTTTCAGAAAACCTGGGGGAATTATATGAATTGATGCAAAATTAAATGAGCAGAACCAGGAGAACATTGAGAACAGCAGTGTCATATGATGATCTACTATGAAAGGCTTAGCTATTCTGATCACTACAATTATGTAAAACAATTCCAAAATACTTATGATAAAAAATGCTATCTATTTCCAGAGAAAGAACTAATGGAAACTGAATGCAGACTGAAGCATAATTTTTTTTTCCACTTAATTTTTCTTCCTTTTTTGGGGGGGTGCCAACATGGAAATGTTCTTCAAGATTTCAGATATAACATATATCTGAATATATAAATGATACCACATTTCTTGGATTTTCAGTAGTTTGAGAAGGGAGGAAGAACATTCAGAACTCAAAGAAAAATTTAGGTATAGCTTAAGAATAAATTATTATTTTGGAAAATAAATAAGATACTGAAAAAAGAAAAACTAAAGGCCTAAAAAGTTTGTCAGACAAAAAGCAATAACTCAACAATCTAACAAGAAATATCAAAATAAAACCAAAAAAGTTGAAAGAAAATTAAAGAAAATCTAAGAAATATGATATCCAAAGTAACTGAATTTACAAAACAGGTCAAGTAAAAATAATATGTATTATTGGGCTATCTGAAAGCTATGACAAGAAAAAAAAGTCAGGAAACCATAGTTCAGGAAATTAAAAATGAAAAATTTCCAAAACAGTCAACCAGAGGAAAAAACAAAACAAGAAAAATCTACCAATCATATCTAAAAATAAAAGTTACCAGGGACTTCATAGCCAAAAGTCAGAGCTTCTAATTAAAAGACAAAATACTCTAAACAACAAAAAGGAATTCAAATACCAAGAAGCTTAATAAAGAGGCAGCTAGAGCTATCCAATAGCTAGAGCACTGAAATCAGGAAATCCTGAGTTTAAATCCTAACTCAGACACTTAGTAACTGTGTGATCCTGGGCAAGACTGGGATAGGAAATGGGGAGCAGTAATAGCAACCTCCCAGGAATGTGTTGAGGATTATGAGATAAATGAGATAATATTTTATAAAATACTTAGCACAATACCTGCTAGCACATAATAGATTTTATATAAATATTAGCTATTATTACTATTAGAAGTAACTGCATCTCTCTCTAAAAGAGAGATTAAAGTATGATATTCCATAAGACAAGATATAAAGATTTATAAGAATCCACCTTTTGGATCCTTCATGTCCATATCTCTAAAATGGAGATAATAGAATCATGTGATTTAGTATTAGGAATATCCCTTAGAGATCATCTACCCTCCTATTCTACAGAGTAGGAAACTGAGGACTCAAAAGAAATAAAATAACTTATTCAAGATCATAGAGGAAGTAGAACCCAGATATTAACTTCAAATAAAGTATTTAGATACTTGGAAAGACCATCTCAATAGTGAACTAAAAATTGTTTGCACAAACAAAACCAATGCAACTAAGATTAGAAAGGAGAAAGCTGAAAAAGAATTTTTACAGCAAGTAACTCTGATATAGACTTCATTTCCCAAATGTATAGAAAACTAAGTCAAATTTATAAGAATACAAGCCATTCCCCAAATGATAAATGATCAAATGATATGAACCGTTTTTGGATAAAGAAATTAAAGGTACCTATAGTTGTATAAAAAAATGTTTTTGCCATAAAGTTCCATTTTTTTCACTTATAAAGTAGAGGCTTGATCTATATGATCCTTAAGTTCCCACTCCAGCCCCAAATCTTTTGATTTTTTTGTTAAGAGGGAGAATAGGAGACCTAAAATTTTACTATTGCAAGACCAATGAAGCACCGGGAACTTAACTTGCCATGGATCATATAATCAAAATAATAATAGCAAAAACCATAATAATAACTGGCATTCACATAGCATTTTAATGTTTGCAAAGTGCTTTCCTTCTAATATTTCATTTTATCCTCAATAAGCACCCTGGGAGATAATTGGTCTCTTTACAGATAGGGAAACCAAGGAATAGACTGGTTTTAAGTTACTGATTGTGAGTAAATAAGTAAGATTTGAATTCAGATCTCTCTGACTCCAAGTCCAAAACTCTTTCTAGTTCAATACAATCTAACTGCCATTTATTATAGTAAGAGGTGGGGCTTGAATTTAAGTCTCTCTGATAGCCATGCTGTCCTTATCCCACTATCATCCTATGAAGGGGAAAGAAGAAAAGGAATAAGCATTTGTGCAGCACCTGTTATATGCCAAGTATTGTGCTAAGTGCTTTACAATTATTATTTCACTTGATCCTCACCACACAACCAAGTGAAGTGCTGTTATCTCCAGATTACACTTGGGGATACTGAGGCAAATAGAGATTTTTTTTTTAGTGATTTGCCCAAGATGACACAGGGGCTGAGGTCAAATTTGAATTCAGATCTTTCTGACTCTAGGTCCTGCACCTATTATTGTATTCAATCAATGAATATTTATTATTTGTCTAGAAATATTATTTCATTTCAGGGCAGCTAGGTGGCATAGTGACAACCAAATGGGGTTAAAAAGAGTTGGATATCACCAAACAATAACAATATTATTTACTGCATTTTTGTGGTTTTCTTTTTTAAAGAACATTTGTTATTCTAGTTGTTAGAGTGTGTTTCATTCTTCATAACCCCTTTGGGGGTTTTCTTTGCAAAGTTACTGGAGTGGGTTGCCGTTTCCTCTTCCAGCTCATTTTACAGATGAGGAAACTGAGGCAAATAGAACTAAGTGACTTGCCTAGAATCACACAGCTAGTAAGTATTGAGGAGCAGGTTTGAACTCAGGAAGATGAGTCTTCCTGATTCCAAACCTGGCACTTTATTCACTGTTTGCATCATTTTGCTGCCTTAAAAGAATAAACCATTTTATTATAACCAATGATAACTTATCACAAGACTTTTGTTTCTTTTGAATTCATGTCATTCTATTTGCACATAGACATTATTAGAAATAGAGAGTATATTCACAAAAGGGGAGAAAAACAAAACAAAAGAGCTAGAACTTCTGAATGTTCACTCAGGAAAAATCCTGAGTAATAAAAGCTTTAATTATGATATCATACCGGGACAGTCTTTTCCAAATTAAGTTGTTGCCTTGTATAAAGTAGAATAATGTTGGGATGGAGTATGGATTTTCATTTACATCAAGAACTGCATTTTTCTCAGCAGAGTAGTATTATTAGCAACTTTTAGATGCCTTCTCCTTGGAGTGTCTGAAAAAAATGCATTCTTTCTCAGGAGTATTTCTCAAATTCTATACAGAAAAAAATTCTAGGCACAGCTGAGAAGACTAGATAAGATAGATGGCTTATAATTTGCTGTGGCTAAAAATAAAAGCTTCAAAAAGCTATCTCTGCTCAGGACTGCCTCTATTCCTGAAAGCAAGGGTGAGGTTTGCATTGATAAGATAAGCTCAACTTTTCAAGATTAACCCCACTGTCTTTGATTCTGGTTTAAAATGGAGCCCTTCACACTTCCTGACTAGGAGCACATTTCCTGTATTTTTTTATTTTACTTCCATAGTATAAGGCTAAACTCACTGGTCAACAGGAAATAACCATGTTTTTCTTTAGCACCAAGTCTGTTGTGTCCAGTCTAATGACTATATCTCATTCAGTGTTCCAAGAATAAATTAAAAAAAAAAAAAAGATACAAAAGGTTTCCTTATCAGCAAGAATGATATGCCATCTAAGAGGAAGGAAAAAGTACTATTCCTCATTGCTGTCATTTGGAAGAAAAACTAAAGTCTTTTACTAAAGAGCTATCAGAAGTCAGATTGCCAATTTCACTGATTTTTTAAAAAAATTGATATGATTTTTGTTTGTGTATCAGCACATAACAGATTGATTTTAATCACTGATAATAGCCCAAACTATATATGATGAAATGTTCTTATATCCCTGTCTCTCAGGGACCACCATAAGGAAAACAATTTTGAATCTTTCCATGAATATTCATCTGTTTCTTCTTGTTCTGAGGCTGTTCAGTGACAGAGGAGTCAGTTAACTATATTTAAGCCTTCTGTAGGGGAACTAGGCAGTAAAGTGGATAGAGCGTGAGGCTTGGAATCAGCAAGACTCATCTTCCTGAGTTCAAATCTGGCCATAGACACTTATTAGCTGAGTGACCATAGCCATGTTACTTAACCCTGTTTGTCTCAGTTCTTCATCTGTAGAATGAATTGGAGAAGGAAATGGAAAGCAAAAAAGCTTTCTGTATGGGAGTACATGAGGTAGCCAGGTGGTACAGAGTACAAAGTCTAGAGTCAGGAAGACCTGAGTTCAAAACCTCTTACTCTCACTAGCTGTTTGCCTTAATTCACTGGAGAAGGAAATGGCAAACACTCCAATATCTTTGCCAAGAAAACTTCATGGATAGTTTCAGCATACTATAGTCCACAGGGTCACAAAGAATAGGACGTGACTCAGTAGTAATAATAATAAGACAAAAGCACATAGCCACCACCACCACAATAATAACCACTAGCATTTGTGTGTATAAAATCACTATATATATTTAAAACTCTGTCAATGTGTATTCCTTAAGGACTTAACAAGTGTTAAGCTAAATGCTATGGATACAAAAAAAAAAAAAAAAGGGAAAATACACTCTGTCTCTAAGAATCTCCCACTCTAACAGGTGATACAATGAGAGATGGCATGCAAATGATTATGTATGTTAAACACATACATATATAGTCCCTGCCCTAAAAAAGCATACATTCTAATGGGGAGACATATAAATAAGTAGATACATACAACACACTTAGAACAAAGATGGGTTTCATATGGAATAATCTTGATGCCATATTGGTCAACCTTCCCTAGCTAATCTCTAATTTTATAATATCTTTCATAAAATATGACATTCAGAACTGAACACAATATTTTAAGGAAGGTCTGACCTAAGTGTAATACAATGAGACTCATCTCATTAGTCCTGAATACTTTGTTTCTGTTAACACAACCTAAGTTCACTTTTTTTGCTCTGATTGATACATCACATTATTGATTCATATTATGATTTTTTTTAAAAAGAGGCAAAAAAAACCCCTGTCTAGCCATATCTCCTAATCTTGCACTTATAAAGTTGGTCTTTTGAACCTATCTTAAGATTTTACATTTGACTATATCTTTTTTTTCTCAATAGTATTTTATCTTTCCAAATTCATGTTTTCAACATTCATTTTTGTAAGACTTTGTGTTTCAAATTTTTCTCCCTCTCTCCCACTAGGTAGTGCAGTGGATAGAGCACCAGCCCTGAAGCCAGGAAGACCTGAGTTCAAATCTGACCTCAAACACTTAACATGTCCTAGCTGTGTGACCCTGGGCAAGTCACTTAACCCCAATTGCCTCAGCAAAACAAACAAACAACAAAAAACAAAAATATGATTCTAAATAATTCATAATTTACTAGTTAGATCAAAGGTCTATAGAAGAAAGGCTATCAACAATCTATCAATTAACAAACATTTATTAAGCATTTACTATATTTCCTGTTCTACTAGGCACTACACTAACTAAAATAAAATAATCCCTGCCTTCAAGGAGCTTACATTTTCCAGTGATGAGATAAATAGAAGATACTTTTCTTACATTGCAGTAGCTCCAACCTAACCTATTTAGACAGGTTAATAATAATTATAAGTTGTTAATTGTGAAAACTATGAAATAGATAAAAACAAAGACCTTGATGCTATCACCATTTTTTGGAGAATATTAACAGATGAAAAACTATCACCATACCAAGCAGGTTACAAGAGCTTAGAAGCCAACTCAGCCAAAGAACACATCATTTCCATGCTAACTGGAAAGACACAGGGACTATAATAAAAGCAACATCCTAACCTATTCCTCCATGCAAGGGAAACTAATTTTTCCTTAAAAGCAACTATCCTCCACACTTAATTAGCTTAGGAGTCATAAGGATCAGGCTATTGACTTCACTTTCTGATCACTTGAGGACAAAATAGCTAGGAGGAACTTTCATATTGCTCTGATGTTTGACTGGTGGGATCAAAACTCAGACAAGGGACCTTAGTTCAACTGAATCAATTCAGTGTCCTATACCTTTCCTTGTCAAATATCCTTTTCTTGCTATAACTAAGTATATCTCCTTTTGTTAGCTGTTGAATAACCTATTAGTGTCTCATTTTGTCCCAATATTAAATGTAAATTACCAGATGACTGTCCTGATTCTGGCCTAGTCCAAAACAAAGGCCAAAAGATATCTGGGAAGAAGATGGAAGGAATGTAGTGGGAAAGGGACATTTCTTTTCTATTTAAATTTTTTTCAATTACATGTAAAGGTAGTTTAAAACATTTCTTCCCCTTCCCTTCCTTTTCTTTGTCCTTTCTCTTCCATTTCCTTATCTTTCTTTCCCCCTCCCTTCCCTTTTCTCTTCCCTTTCTTTTCCCTTTCCTTTCCTCTTTTCTTTCCTCTTCCCTTTTTTTTTTTTTCCTTCACTTCCCTTCCTTTCTCAATAAAAGGTCCCCAGGCCAAGCCATGGAAACCCAAACAATAACCAAATGAGGTTTGGGCTGGGACCTATTGTTGGCCAATCTGTGGGAACCAGCATGTTTTGGATTTATGGCATGGTTAAGTAGCTCCATTTTGACTCACTACCAGACACTTGTAAATGCTTAAAATGATCATTGCCTAACTGATGAATGGATGGTCTTCAGTGACTTAAGAAGAAAAAATGGTCCTGAGAGAGTTCATTATGGTTCAGTTAGGGGTGGACACTGGGGGAAACAGGCAGCTCTTTGTGAGAACTAGGTAGTCCAAAGGCTAAAGTACTGGAGGAGAATGCCTCCAGGAACTTAATAAAGGCTGACTGAATTTATATTAATCCAAAAATTGACAGAAAGCCATAAGAACTATAATGTCAAAAACCAAGAAACTATAAAAGAGTTTCTCTTTGCCTGGAAAGCAGAGTGATTTCAGTTTTCACTCTTCCAAGTGCTGGATTTGGAAACAAAGACATGTATCCAAATCTTGCTCTGCTATTTACTACCTATTGGTGTGGCTGGGGTAGGAAATGATGTGGTTTGTAGGCTCAGGCACCAAATGATGTGATTTAGGAGAGCACCAAATATTGAAATTCAATCATGTGAAGAGTTCTCAATGGCCATTCTCTTTGGCAAAAGGTAGGTTTATTTAGGAGAATAGGTTATAGACCAAAATGAAGAGATACAATAGACATCAGGAATGGAAAATAAGAGAGTGAAAGAGCACATAGCAAGGAGAGGGGTTTTAATAATCAATGACGGAAAAGAAAAGTTCCCTAGTGGGACTTACAATTAGCCAGGAGAAAAGAACCCTTTCCCCAAGAGATTAGGGCATGCCCTTAGTTTCCAGACCAAATCCTAAAAAGGAATTTAGTGCCCCAAAAGTCAGTTAGCTATAAAGATGAGAGATACCCTAAGGTACAGGTGGGATGAAAGGACAGATACCATGTGGCATGGGGAGGGGTGAAGGGAAGGACATTATGAAGCAGAGTGCTATGGTGGACTGACCCAAGTTGTTCAGCAAAGCTGGCATAAGACATGGACAGATTTTATAGGAGAAATTTAACCCCAGGGATAACCCAGGGATAACCTCAGAACTGGGACTTCTGACAGGGCATAGCTGAGCTGCCCACGATCTCCACAGAGGGTGGGCCTCAGGGTTTTGACATAATTTGGATTTCTTGGCTGGACACAGCAAGGTGAGGATATAAGGTTAAAAAAAAAAAACTGATCCCCATAAGTGCCCTTCCCTGTTTGCTTCAGAGCAGTACTTTGGTATTTCTCTGCAACTGGACCCAGTCATCCAGGATCTCTTCACTATTTGACCCCAAACAGGTGATTTCACATTCTTGATCCTCAAGCCTAATAATGTATAAAATGACAGGGTCTGATTAAATTATCCCTAAATTACCTTTTTTTAAAAATTTTTTTTATTAATACTTGTTATTTGCAAAACATATGTATGGATAATTCCTCAACATTAACCCTTACAAAGCTTTCTGTTACAAAATTTTCCCCCCTACTCCCCACCCCTCCCCTAGATGGCAGGATATCCACTACATGATAATTATGTTAGAATACTTAAGAAATCGAATATATGTATAGTTATTGCCACACATCATTTTTTGTGCAGGAGAAATCGTATCTGCAAGAAAGAATAATCTGATAAAGGAAATACAATGCAAGCAAACCTCAATAGAGAACATGAAAATGTTATGTTGTGGTCCACATTTCACATCCCTCTCTCTGGGTGTATATGGCTTTCTTCACCGAACAATTGGAACTGGTTTGAAGCTTTTCATTGTTGAAGAGAGCCATGTCCATCAGAACTGATCATCATATAGTATTGTTGTTGCCGTGTATAATGATCTCCTGGTTCTGCTCATTTTGCTCAGCATCAGTTCATGCAAGTCTCCCCAGGCCTCTCTGAAATCGTCCTGCTGGTCCTTTCTTACAGAGCAATAATATTCCACAACATTCATATACCATAATTTATTCAGCCACTCTCCAATTGATGGGCATCCCTTCAGTTTCCGGTTTCTAGCCACTACAAAAAGGGCTGCCACAAACATTCTTGCACATGTAGGGCCCTTTCCCTCCTCTAAGATCTCTTTGGGATATAGGCCCAATAGAAACACTGCTGGGTCAAAGGGTATGCACAGTTTGACAACTTTTTGAGCATAGCTCCAAATTGCTCTCCAGAATGGTTGGATCCGTTCACAACTCCACCAACAATGCGTCAGTGTCCCAGTCTTCCCACATCCTCTCCAACATTCATCGTTATCTTTTCCTGTCATTTTAGCCAATCTGACAGGTGTGTAGTGGTACCTCAGAGTTGTCTTAATTTGCATTTCTCTGATCAATAGTGATTTGGAGCAACTTTTCATATGATTATAAAGTTTTAATTTCATCATCTGAAAATTGTCTGTTCATATCCTTTGACCATTTATTGATTGGAGAATGGCTTGAATTCTTATAAATATGAGACAATTCTCTATATATTTTAGAAATGAGGCCTTTATCAGAACAATTAAATGTAAAGATGATTTCCCAATTTGATGCTTCCCTCCTAATCTTGTCTGCATTAGTTTTGTTTGTACAGAAACTTTTTAACTTAATATAATCAAAATTATCTATCTGGTGTTCAATTAAGAGTTCCAGATCTTCTTTGGACATAAATTTATTCCATCTCCACAGGTCTGAGAGGTAAACTATCCTATGTTCCTCTAATTTGGTTATAATATCACTCTTTATAACTAGGTCATGAACCCATTTAGATCTTATCTTGGTGTGCAGTGTTAGGTGTGGGTCCAGCCTTAATTTCTTCCCCTAAATTACCTTTTAGTTTTAAATTTAATATCAGCTTATGCCTGGTGAAGAAAGTATATTGAAGAAATCACAGAGCCATCAAAGAGACCATCTCTTGTTATCCAAAAAGCTGGTTCCTGTCAACAAATCAAATTTGCACCTGCCTGGATTCTTATGCTATTTAGAGTGTGTCCTCGGTTATAATAGTTGGTGTGATCTACCGTGTGGGGTTTGTCAGCAAGCGATGGCAGGCACCAAAAACTGGGGTTCTGTCATATGCAGAATTCACAATGGCTATTCTCTTTGGTAAAAAGTAGATTTATTTAGAGGTTACAGACAAAATGAAGGGATACCAGGAATAGTAAATATGAAATGTGAAATAGAGTGGGAGAGCTTATGAAAGACAAGTTCCTCAGTGGAATCCACAATTACCCAGAAGAAAGGGAGCAGAAAGGTTGGGGCATGTCCTTAACCGGTGGGCTAAATCCTGAAAGGGTTAGTAAGCTCTAAGGAGGAAAAGTGAGGTTGGGAAGTATAATGGAGTTAGGGGAGATACCCCCTGGGGTCTGGACCTGCTCACTGGAGGATTTCGGTACCAGCCCAAATCCTGATCATGGGTGAGAGATAAACGGGCAGAATTCATGGAGAATGATCAAACAGGAGTCCATTTATTCAAAATTCCCTCAGCCTTATATACCCTAATACCCTTACATAACTATAGCACAAAGAATGTTTGTGGCAGCCCTTTTTGTAGTGGCTAGAAACTGGAAACTGAAGGGATGCCCATCAATTGGAGAATAGCTGAATAAATTATGGTATATGAATGTTATGGAATATTATTGTTCTGTAAGAAACGACCAGCAGGATGATTTCAAAGAAGCCTGGAGAGACTTGCATGAACTGATGCTGAGTGAAATGAGCAGAACCAGGAGATCATTATACATGGCAACAACAATACTATATGATGATCAATTCCGATGGACATGGCTCTCTGCAACAAAGAAATGTTTCAAACCAGTTCCAATTGTTCACTGAAGAAAGCCATATACACCCAGAGAGAGGGATGTGAAATGTGGACCACAACAGAACATTTTCATGCTCTCAATTGATGTTTGCTTGCATTGTATTTCCTTTATCTTATTTTTCTTTCTTGTAGTTATGATTTTTCTTGCACAACAATGATAAGTGTGGAAATATGTATACATATATTCGATTTGTCAAGTATTTTAACATAATTAACATGTAGTGGACTTCCTGCCATCTAGGGGAGGGGAGGGGACTGGGGGTAAAATTTGTAATGGAAAGCTTTGTAAAGATCAATGCTGAGGAACTACCCATACATATGTTATGCAAATAAAAAAAATAAATAAAAAAAAAATAACTATAGCACATTGTGCATTCACTAACTATATACTGCACATGCAGGACCACATAAACAACTTGTTATTGTGTGCAGTTGTCTCCTTGCCACTTTAGTAAACTCTGCTTTAATTACAACATAGGTTGTCATACCCCCTGACTTCTCAGGAAGGCTGAGAGCCCTTGGGGGGATGGGGAGCTGAACTAGAGATATCAGCAGGTTCCCTGGTGGGCTGGAGGGTCTTGTACCTCACCCAGAGTGCCCCTACTACCTATGACCCTCTACCACCTGGCATGGGGGAAGGGGAAAGGCACCACATGGCAGAATGCCATGATGGACTGACTGAAAGGGAAGTAGCAGCAAAGTTGTGGGCCATAAGTTGTTTTATAGGGAAAATTTAGCCTCAGGGTCTTGACATAACTTGGATTTCTGACTGGATTTACCTTTAGAGGGTGGGACCAAGGAACTAAACTGAACTCCATTACCAGAGCCTTCTTCCTGTTTGCCTAAGAGATTAATTTATCAATCCTTCTGCTAACCACATCTAATATTAAAGATCTCATCATTTCCTCACTCTTTTAATTTATTAAAAAAATATTTTGAAAAAAGGGTTGGGGGTTCCTAAACAAAACAGGGTCTGTCAGACCAATGCTGAAATTTTAGGGGCCAAATTCTGGTTAAGTAGTGTCCAGAAACTGAGAGTGAAATGCTCTGGAGTTGGGTATACAACATAGGGGTACAAAATTAATTACCAAGACAATAGCAGAAATTAGCACAAAGTCAGTTAGGGGGCCCTCTCAGACACTGGGTAGTATTTTTCTTGGGTCCATTCACCCCAACAGTCAGTTTCCCTCCAAACAAATGGAGCCTTAAATCCTTTGGGATATGGGGTGATGATCTCATCTTCTGAAACTACTTCCTGCTGGGAATGGATGTAGAGCTCATTTGGAGGAGGTGGGCCAGGGGAGGACTGAAGTGAGTTATCCACTGAATTGAGTCAGATTCCTGAAGTTGGTCAATACAGCTGTCAAGTGCTGGTCATTTGGTCAAGTGATCAAAGCCTAAAACAAACCTAAGAAGTAGAGGGTAGTAGGGTTGCAAACTTCAAAAAGGTCACTTGGGTGGCCAAGGACACATGGCCAAAGGGTTCAAAAGGATTTAGGCTTTGGTAGAGAGATCAGGCTTTATCTTAGTCTGACCAAAAGTTCTCCTGTCCCCAACTGACATTTATTTATGGTATATGAATGTCATGGAATATTATTGCTCTGTAAGAAACAACCAGCAGGACGATTTCAGAGAGGCCTGGAGAGACTTGCATGAACTAATGCTCAGTGAAGTGAGCAGAACTAGGAGATCATTATTCATGGCAACAACAATACTATATGAGGATCAGTTCTAATGGCCATCACTCTCTTCAACAATGAAATGCTTCAGACCAGTTGCAATTGTTCGGTGAAGAGAGCCATATACACCCAAAGAGAGGGATGTGAAATGTGGACCACAACATAACATTTTCATGTTCTCTATTGAGGTTTGCTTGCATTGTATTTCCTTTATCAGAAATTATTCTTTCTTGTAGATATGATTTCTCCTGCACAAAAAATGATGCAATAACTATACATATATTCGATTTCTTAAGGATTCTAACATAATTATCATGTAGTGGATATCCTGTCATCTAGGGGAGGGGTGGGGAGTAGAGGGGAAAATTTGTAACAGAAAGCTTTGTAAGGGTTAATGTTTAGGAATTACCCATACATATGTTTTGCAAATAAAAAGTATTAATAAATTTAAAAAAAAAGAAAAAAAAAAAGAAATATAGCCTTGTGGGTTTGACATGATAACATGGCTTTCTGTTTGTAAAGGCAGTGTTTCCAGATCTCCCCACTTGGAATGGGACTTTCATCAAAAGTTCACTGTTTGGAGAATTAAATGGGGGAGTAAAAAGGCCAAAATCATAGCAGCCTCTTTTGTGGCTGCATCAACAAACCAATTTCCCATGACTTGGTCTGCGCATATAAAATAAGTTGTAAAAAAAAAAAAAAAAAAGTTGTGTCACAGATATAGGACAAACAGATGTTATTCCCCATTAATTTAAATAGAATTGATTTTTTACATGGATATAACAAAAACTCTTACATTACATTTTTTAATTTTTTTTTTTAAATGCACTAAAAACTCTTTAAGTCATACTGCATGAGAATAGCAGCTGGGTCTTACAAATGGTTGCATCAGCAACTAAATGTTCTTACAGTTTGGAAGATTTAGAGACCTTATACAAACATTTCTAATAAAATATATTTCTAGTAACAAGCAGATGACTAGGTCAAATATTCACTTACCCAATGATGGAAAACAGTCATTTACCTAATGAGTAACACATTTTCAGATAGAAAATAGGATGATTTTATGCTTGTATTTTTGTTAATGGCTTATAATGGTTATGGTCAGCTTAAAGCTTGCAGTTCACTTGCTCTGAATATAGAGATTTGCTGTAAGAGAAAAAGCAGAGCCAGGACAAAGCATCCTTAGCTGTTTGATTTCAAGTATAAAAACCACACGTGAATTCCATATCCCTGCCAGACTCAGAAATAGGTCGGAATCAATCCTATAGAAAGGAACAGGATTTGAGGGATCAAGTTAGAAGAGCCTGACCTCAAGTAGAGGTCAAAAAGCAATCCTTCAAAATTCCTTTATCCTGATGAGCAAACCTCCATCTTCTGAATTCTGTGGCATTTCTCTGGGATGGTGAGTTTTCTGATTTATTGGTTTTCATCCATACCTGGATTCAAACTCAAGAAATATTATAGTTCCCCCAATTTTTTCTCTCAAATAGCCAAATCCCAAATCAGAAGCTTCAGGTTTGAAAGAAGATCTAAATTAGACATTCTCATGCTATGCTTTTTTTTTTTTTTCACATGCAGTTAAATTTGAAGATGGGATTTCATTTCCCCAGCACTGTGCAGAAGGCACAGATGAAGAATATCTTGCTTTAGATATTTGAAGAAAGCTATAGATCATATTGATTAAACAAGACCATGATACACTAAATAAATGCTAAATAATTTGCAGAATGGGTTTTGAAATAATCATTTTCAGAGAATTTGCAGTTAACCAGAAGTTTAACTAACTTCTCTTAGTTCTTTGTATCACTAAGCAGTAGAATCTTGATAACAGCATCTTATGTAAGTGATCTTTAGATTACAGAGATGATTTTGTTCTTAAATCAATCACCACTGACTTGAAAAGTATAAACTAATGTTCAATTATTAATGCCATGTAAACATAGGCTGAAGAAGGGTTTTAATAGTGTATCAAGGACCTTATTTCCCAGGTGGGTAACTTTCTTGTATGGGAATTTCACATTCCATATCAAACTCACTTCACAAATTCAAATTTCCATTAAAAAATATTTCAATATTTGCACACACAGATTCCTAAGATCTTATACCAAAATAAACAAGTTCACAATTTTAGCACTCACTAGTTAGTAGTTAATAGAAATGATTCAATTTCAGAATCAGAATTCCAATTTAAATACACAGTCCCAAATTTAAGGTAGCAGAAAACTGTCCTTTCTAATCCATCTGTCCAAATTCAACCCTTCTGCAATTAGGATTGAAAGGAAAGAGGGTACAGGATGGGTGAGCCAATAAATCATACCTCCATTTACCCACAAACAGAGATTCCATAAGCCAAAGGGGTAGAAACATGAAAAATCAGAGAGGATGCTTTTTCTTTCAGCAGTTTTTCTGCAAATCTTTCAGGATCACAGAAGGCTTTTAAATTACAAGCCAAATTTTAGTTCTATAATTCCAAAAATAAGCATTACTTATCAATTAGTATTTGCTAAGTTGCAGAGCAAATGAACAAGTCAATTAGCGCCAAATAACTTAATGATTAAGTCTCAAAAATTCCAGAATCTACTAAAATGTTTTAAAAGTTTCTTAACTTTAATTAACTCTTTCTGTAGACCCAAACTTTCCCTATCTCAGAACTGGTTCTTAAGGCCTAGTAGACCTTCAGGGATGAGGGAGGGACTCAAAAAAAAAAAAAAAAGTTCTTCCACAATCCTTCCACTCTTTGGATTGAAAGAGCTATCTAAAATTTATCTGCATATGTCCAATTATTATTTCAAAGAAAATCAATTCTACAAAAGAGAACTTTCAGGGTCAGAGAGATTCTCTAAACTTATAGAGCCTCTCTCAAGCATGATGAGGTAATCTCCCTGTCAAAAGGTACCTTTGCTAAGAGTCCCAGCATCCCAGGAAAAAGTGGGGTCCTCATCAGAAATGGCACACCAGAAATGTCAAAATGACTTGATTCACAGGCATCCCCTGAATAAGTCCAATCACTAGCCCCCAGTTTTTTTGCTACATGATCAATGAGTCTTGCAGAAGATAAAACAAGCTGGGTGTCCCCCCAAAACTCTATTACCTATAAACATGAGACTTAAATTCGGGAATCTATTACTTTTTGACAAAGGAGGAGGCCAGTGGGTTTCAGACAGTAGACCTGGACTATGACTCATCATTTCCTCTCTTTCTATCTTTTGGGAAACAAAAATTCTGGGGACAAGGATGGGAGGTCTCTGTCTTCCACTAGAACCATGGCTGCTTCAAGCTGGAAAGGGTCATAGCTCATCATGTGGATAAAGTTTACATTCTACAACTAAAGAGAGAGTACCTTTCTGGCCACATGGCAAGAACTTGTCTGGAAACTTGGGTCTTAGTAACTTATTTTTCCTTATCATTTCTAAATAAGCCACTAAAATCCCACCACCAATGAATGGGCACTTGATTTGTTAGGGATGAATTAGTAATGATAATTTGAAAAGTCGATATTAAAGCATAAGAAATGGCAACTTTCTAGGTGAATGAAGTGAATTGTGAAAGCTGCCTCACAAGATGGAAACAACCTAAGTGCTCCAGGTGCAAGTCTCTTTCTCCATGAGGTTTACAAAAGATGTAACCACATAATCCTTTTCTTTGTGAGACTTCAGTCTCACTTTAGCATTGAAACTCCCACATAAGGTAATTTAGTAATCCTAAAAATGTGGTAGGGTTAGAAGTTTTTCTCATTTGTGACTTAGAATGTGAGGCCATATGTCCTGACTAATCAGGACAAAGATCCATCCAGCCTATAAGGAGTTTTAGCCCAGGCCCCATTTAATTTTTGTCATTTTACTGTACTTTGATCTCGTTGTCTGACTGCTTGTTGGGAGGGAGACGCCATTTCTCATGAGATTGTAATAAATTTCCTTTCTGCTTTTACCTTGAGAAATCTCCTTGGTTTATTTGAGCAGGTAGTCTTTGTCCCACACAGTTTATGGGGGCTCGTCCGGGATTGCATGAGTGGGTGGGGTCTCAAGCTTTAGCCAGATAATACTGCTTTGCTTTAAGCAACCTGCAAACATCCATGACCTTTCCTTGCTCTCCAAAATAAAGTGACCCAAAGGGTCCATTATTCTACATAGAGATTTAGATCCGTTTTGCAAAAAGAAAGTCAGAGATTCCAGGGTAAATCCCAAGTGGTTGGGATTGGATGGCAATCAGTCAGGCAACTTCCATGCACTCCTTCTGAGTTTGACTGACTGCAGCAGCTTTGCAGAACAGAGGGAGAGAAGAGAAAAATATATTTAATATAGTGAAGATGGTAAAAGCAAGTAGAAGAAAAGATAACTATGTATATAGAAAGGTGAGTGAGAAAGTTTAAGTATGTAGGAAGGAGAAGAGCATAGAATGAAAGGGATTCAAGAGTTTGAGAACTTTTGGGGAAATGGAAAAGCAGTGTGCTACCACTTCAAAAACTCCTGTAAGGAAGGGGCCTGTATCTTTGTTATCAGAACTCAGGTCTGTGGAATCCTACCAGGAAGAATCTCAAAGTAAAACCTATAAGGAGCAGGAATAGATACTTAACTCTTTCCTAGCTTACAAAAAGAAGAGATTTGTGGGTATCAGGAAAACAACTAAAAGGCAATTCTGCTTGAATGGAACATCTAGGTAGAATTTAGGGAATCTAAGTACTGCTTAATTTTAAAATAACTTTAAAGTGGTATGTATGTTAAAATTGGAAACTTAATTGGTTGTGATAAAGATTGGTTCTGTTTTACGTAAATTGATTTAGTAATAGGTGCCTTCTGAGATTGTAAAACCTAGATTTGGTTTGTTATCTAGTACCCTGAATGTTACTGGAATATAAACTTCTAAAAAAAAAAAAATGAAGCAAAAAATGACATTTCTGTGGACCCAGAACCGGCCAATTTGAGTCTGCAGAAATAGTTAAATTACAGAACTGTTAAAAATAGTTTAGCAGATTCTGGGGTTTTTGAGAATAAGTTTTAAGTTGCTAGGCACTATCAGCTAAATTGAGTCGGTCTATTGTGTTTTTAAGTAGACCTAATTTACATGATTAAAAGCCTTCTGAGGGAAATTGCCTTTGAAAAACCAACCAACCAAACAAACAAACAAAAAATTCCCAAAAGCTGCTCTCTCTCTGGATTTTTTCCAAGTTTTTCAGGTTTGTGGAATCTATCATGGCTAGAGAGGGATCCCTGTATGACTTAAATTCTTCTGGAGTTTGTGCTGGTACCACAATATCTTTGACATGGGCCCCTCCCCAGCATTTCTGGCATAGAGGATGAGATAGTCTGTGGGTCACAGACCTGTAAACGGAAACCTGGGTCCAAATTTCTCTGACTCTCTTCCCACAAGGTTCTAAAATCTGCCAATTTATTAAAGCCCTGTGAACAGACTTGAAAAGGCAGTTTTTTGCCACCTTAAGTTTTGGGGCTGTGTGTGTTTAAATTGGAATTCTGATTCTGAAATTATATGGGATAATTACTATTAACTCATATGTGGTAAAATTGTGAACTTGTTTATTCTGGTATAAAATTTTAGAAATATGTGTGCATTAATATTGAAGTATTTTTACTAGAAATTTAAATCTGCATTTGATTTGATTTTAAAATTCAAAAATTTTGGTTCTCAGGTAAGTTAACTAAATAAATCACGTTTGTATCTGCTAATTAGATGACATATATGTTACTTGCTTAATTGTATATTGGGTAATTAGTAAAAATTGTATGAGCTATGCTTTAAGATTTTGTCAGCCCAGCTGGATATGTGATATAAATTTTGTGAAATTTGGTCCAAAGATGTTTAGAATATTAATCTTAAGGTTTGCCTTGCTTTCTCCCTTTAATAAAGAAGTAAAAGCAAGAAAATTTCTCATATGGGAATATGTGTAATTGCAGAACAAATTGTATTTGAAAGGTGTATAACATGTCTAAAGATAAATAAGAAAGTATTGAGGAAGTGTCCCTCCACAGGAAGGGAGCTTGGCTCCAAGATATAGATTTTAATGAAATGACACTAATGGAGAAACTGAAATACAGAGGATGGGTAAAAGCTTTCCCCTGAGTTCTGTTGCTTTAAGATGGGTTAGTGGAACAATATTGGAACAAATTATACCCAAGTATGGATTGGTAGAGATTATTGATTCTGATAAAAGAACATATTTTATTTCTAGATTTTATAAGAAATATCAGGGAGGGATTACAAATTAAGTGGCAGTTCTATACACCTGGCTATGGAAAGAATGAAGGAAAGAATAAATCCGATTCTTAAGAAACTGATTACTAAATTGATGTTAGACACTAAATTGCCTTGGACCAAATGTTTGCTTATTGCTTTGTTGAAGAATTAGAACTGTTCCCAGAAGTGACCCAGGACTTTCCCTATATGAAATTCATTTATTATATTTGGGAGGAGAAAGGAAATAAAGAATAAGTTTTTAAGGAATTATATACTGGCAGTGTTCTCATCCCTTTTAAACCTTTAAGAAACAAGGATTGCTGACCCAGACATCTTTGGAGTTTTCAGTTTGCAGTAGAGTGGGCACTTACTAAGTCCTGGAGGAAGCAGAGTGGAAAGGACCTTACCAGCCATTACAGAAGACTGAGATTGCATTCTGGAAGTTGCAGGTCCTTCAGAACACCAGAACCTGTGGAGGAACCTCAAAAATGGATTGTTAAGGACAATTTATAATCTCTAAAATTGACTTTGCAATTAGAAATGTTTTGGTGAGAGATCGGAATGTTTGTGCTTGGAGGAATTTTAATAATTTTGATGTTGAACCTGTTATTTATATTTCCAAAAAAAAGTTTATAGGGACTTTTCAATTGGAGGAAGTTGAATTAACATTTTTAGGATGAATTATTAATGTTAATTCTGATAAAGTTCTTTTATGTGAAATTAGGATATTCTATATTCTGTGTAAGTTTTAATTGGTTGCATTGGGTCATCTTAAAATCATACCCATTATTTAAAAGGACTCTGAGAATAATAGTTTTTGTCTTTGTCCCTTTGAACATGTTTATGCTATAGACAATATGAGATTTAGAATTTTTCTATGTATTGAGCATTTTAAAAGCAAAATGATTTGTGTAATGTTGAACTTATAACCATCTACTTAGATATGAAAGATATGCTGTGAACTTTCTAGGATGAATCTTTTACTGTTATCAAGGTAAGGTCAGAGTCAATACCTATTTAGGATATGTGATCCTTGAGAGCTAAATTCACCTGAAGTTTTGATTGATGAGATTTGCTATTTGAGATAAAATCTCTTGGGATTGTAACTGATATTATTTGGAGTTTTAAATTCAGTAATGACTGTCTGATGCATCAAGTCAGTGATCCACCATCTAAAAGGAATATGCCATAAGCTACTCAGAAGAAGATGATCCTATATTGTCACAGGTGGAAGTTAGTATCTGGGCAAGAGTCATGAGGACAACCTTGACCTTTGATTAAGGTGGATCCTTCTAACTCAGTTTCCCAGTGGTGTTCTTTTGAATAAGAACCCACCTGATTATTTCTGAATCTGGCTTAAGGTGCAATTGTTACAACATGATTAATTGAAAACTGTGACAATTACCTGAAGTAAAACTAAGTTAAGGATGCTTTAACCTATATTATATATGTACTCTCAGGCCAGAGCCTGAAGGACCAATTTTGATGTATTTAATTCAGGTCCCTGCCTTTTTTTCTCTTGTGGCAAGTTTTTATAATCAGTGCAAATGGTCAGTAGCCATGAACACAATTGAAGTGATCTGGGGAAAAAAAAACACACGTGGTCATTATATCCTAAAGTCGGTTAAGTGAGTATCTGGCCCAGTCATTTATCTGTTGCTAACTGCATATGTCTTTCTATTTATTTATTTATTTTTTTAATTTAATGTATATTGTACTTTTCTGTCATTGAGCTTTATGAACCACATCTTTCTATTTATTTTAACATTTCTTTGTTGCTTACTTTTGTGGTAGGCATCTTTATTGTGAAAGGTTACCTACCCCAATTATAGGAGACATAATTGGTTGGGTTGATAGGTGTTCCTATTACTTGAGCCCAAGAAGAGAGCTGGGGTTATAAAACTCATAAAAACATATAAGGTAATTTAGTCGTCCTAAAGATATGGTTGGGTTAGAAGTTTTTTATAACTTAGAATGTGAGGTCATTGGTCCTGACTAATCAGGACATAGGTCCAGCCTATAAGGAATATTAGCCTAGACCCATATATAAACCTTGTATGTTTACTGTACCTCGACTCTCCTTGTCTGACTGGTTGTTAGGAGGGAGATGCCCTTTCTCATGAGACTGTAATAAAATTCCTTTCTGTTTTTACCTTGAGAAATTTCCTTGATTTATTTGAGCCAATGGTCTTTGTCCCCCACATAGGGAAAATTCAGCTGTAAAAAAATCTTGAATTTCAACTGCATTACCACTCTGCATTTGCTGTTTTAGTAGAACCCCTAATTTGAATTGAATAGCTTTTTAAAAAATCAAATATCAGCACAAAGCACATGAGACTGTCCAAGCAGGACCATAGATTTAAAAGTAGATCTAGGGCTCTGCTGCTTCATTTATGGGATTATTCCCTGAAAATCTATTTGAAATAAAATCACAGTTTTCAATGGGAAAGAAATACCCATTCAAAACAAAAATGATGAACTGATAAAATTAGCTGGATATGTATTAAGGAGTCCCAAATTCACAGCTTAATTAGGGTTAGTTCTAAATGATTTAAGTAGAATGATTGAAAATCAATTTGGAATACTTAATCTAACTGGAATTAGATCTTTTTCAGAATTAATCTGAAAGAAAAAAATATGATATTTCTATGGCATAGATGTAGCAAAATATTTGAATATACATTGTTATAAAAATATACAAAAGATTACTTGTATCTTTCCTTATTCAATACAGACTACTTTGGTTTTGAAAATTTATGCAGATTTAGAACTATGCTCAAAAAGTTATCAAACTGTACATATCCTTTGACTCAGCAATGTTTCTACTGGGCTTATATTCCAAAGAGATCTTAAAGGAAGGAAAGGGACCCACATGTGCAAGAATGTTTGTGGCAGCCCTTTTTGTAGTGGCTAGAAACTGGAAACTGAAAGGATGCCCATCAATTGGAGAATGGCTGAATAAATTATGGTATATGAATGTTATGGAATATTATTGTTCTGTAAGAAACGACCAGCAGGATGATTTCAGAGAGGCCTGGAGAGACTTGCATGAACTGATGCTGAGGGAAATGAGCAGAAGCAGGAGATCATTATACACGGCAACAGCAAGACTATATGATGATCAATTCTGAGGGACATGGTTCTCTTCAACAATGAGGTGATTCGAACCAGTTTCAATTGTTCAGTGATGAAGAAAGCCATATACACCCAGGGAGAGGTCTGTGGGATCTGAGTGTGGACCACAACACAGCATTTTCACTCTTTCGATTATTGTTTGCTTACATTTTGTTTTTTCTCAGTTTTTTTTTCCTTCCTTCTTCATCCGATTTTTCTTGTGCAGCAAAATAACTGTATAAATACATATACATATATTGAATTTAACATATTTTAACATATTTAACAAGTCTCCAGATTTCTCCAAGCTACCTGGACTTAGTCTTGGTCTGGAGAGGGTAAGGAAGTATCTCTTGAGGAGAAGCAGAAAGGGCCACATCCCTCTATATACTTGGAGTTCTGAGAAGATTTCAGAACTCTGGATATTGGGGGCATGGAAGATGTCCCCACCTAGAAAGAAACTGAGGCTGACTCCAGGATATGAGAAGAGAGTTTTGGGGAGAATACCATGCACCAGAGAGGCTGGACATAATCACAAGCTGCAAAGATTTTAATCAAGGCGGGGATCTAATCAGGACAATCTTGGACCTTGAATATCTCTTCCAAAGATAGAAACTTTATTATTATTATTATTATTATTTTATTTTTATTTTTTTTTTCGAAGATAGAAACTTAACTTAGAAAAAGTTCAAGTTAGTGTGAATTGCAAAGACAAGGCAAAATGTCTGGGACAAGCAAAAAATGCAAGCATAGAGACAGGAACAATATAGAGAAAAGTGTGCTTTTTAAATCTTAGATATTACACTAGTTCCCTCTGCAATATTGAGGACTCAAACATCTCTAAAGACTCAAAATCCTACCCTTAAGCACAGAGAAGTGGAGATATACATTTTACTCCTCTATTTTCAAATCCATCATCAATACCTAGTGAGCAAAATGGTTCCCTGCTGTGACACCCCCTATTTACATGAAGAATAGAAAAAATATTGGGATGTGCATATCTTACCTTTTGTCAAGAAGACCAAGAATTTTCAGCACCAAATGATGTGATCTGTTGATGGAATATAGCTTTTAGGGGAAACAGCAATAATTTTAAGGTCCCCTAACCTTAGGGAACGTCTATTCTCACAATATGTCAGTGATTCTAAATCTTCTGACTTTGGAGTCTTGTGATCTTGAGGCCCTCTGATCTAAGAATGCTCTTGTTCTGTCAATGATTATAAAAGTCTTCTGGCCTAGGAATATAATAATATTTCTTCCCTTAAATTTTAGGGAAGATATATTAGTGATCCTGAGACTCTCTAACTATTGTTCTGACAATCTTTTCTGTCAATGATTCTAAAGTGTTCTGGCTTTCGGATAGTCCTGGATCTGCTGGTCAATGATAACCAAATTCCTGACACCTTCCTCAGTTCTACCTCTAAGCCATAAAATTAGCATGTCAGTGACATGAAAAACTGAATAAAAGTGTCTCCTTTCTCCAGGTTCCTTGCTAAAATCTTTGGACTTACGCCTGATTCAACTGGAATTATAATTACAATAAACTTTGCCCCTTGACTTGGATATGGGTTCAAGCCTGCAAATTCATGACACCGGTCTGTGACCCCAACTTTTTGGGGTCCCTTCCCAACTTCAACACTATGAAATGGAATTTGTCAGCAAATGATAGCAGGAACCTCAAAAGTTGGGATTTGGTCATGTGAAGAATTCACAATGGCCATTCTCTTTGGCAAAAGGTAGATTTATTTAGGGGAATAAGTTACAGATAAAATGAAGGGATACAATAGACACTAGGAATGGTAAATATGAAATAGAATGAGAGAACATATGAAAGACAAGTTCCTCAGTGGAACTCATAATTACCCAGCAGAAAGGGAATAAAGAGGTTTGGGAATACTCTTAGCTGGCAGGCTAAATCCTGAAAAGGACTTAGTACCTTAAAAAAGTTGGTTAGCTGTAAGGAAAAGAAGTGGAGTTGGGAAGCATGGAGGAAGGAATTAGGGGAGAAGAGGAAAGGCACCATAAGGCAGAGTGCCATGGTGGGCTGACCCAAAGGAAGGTAGCAGCAAAGTCATGGGTCATAAGTTGTTTTGTAGAGAAAATTTAGCCTCAGGGTCTTGACATAATTTGGATTTATGACTGGATTACTTTTAGAGAGTAGGACCAAGGAACTAAAATGATCTTCATTATCAGAGCCTTCTTCCTGCTTGCCTAAGGGATTAATTTATCAATTCTTCTGCTAACTACACCTAACATTGAAGATCTCATCAATAGTTATATACCTACCCAAATCTCAATTGACCAATAGGGAGAGTATGTGGAAACTATATATTTTTAAAAAAGCTTCCCTGATTAAAAGGTTGTTTTCAACCCCTATCTCCTCTTTTATATTCTAGAACTCCATTCTTCCCAAACATCCTGGATTCCTGTTTCGCAGGTAAGATTCTGTTTCCTTAAGGAAGAGGACTGTAACTTAAAAGCTGTTAAAAAAAAAAAAAGTGAAAAAGAAAGGAAAAACTGAGGGCAAGTTTTCCTAGTGATAACTTCTTGGACAATGAGGAACTATTTAATTAAATTCTCAGGGCTTTAAACCAAGTTATAGAACCCAATGTCTTACTTTTGATGAAGTATAATAAGGAAGTGAGACCAAGAAATAAATCCACAGACTGTCTCTGATGTAAGCAATCCTTTAAAGATTATCTCTGTTTCTGAAGTGAAATGGGTTATCTTTTGGCTTTTTTAAGCCATTAAAACTAGATTTTATTTCCTTGAAAGTTTCAGCTTCATCAAAGTGTCATTTCAAGCAAGATGAAAGCCTGGTGGAAAATATAGTGTCTTGTCCTCAAGAACCAAAAGAAATTCTTTAAGAGCCCAGCAATGATTTTGTCACTTGGGAGAAAGGAGATGAAATAAAATCTGAAAGTAATAGAATGTAGGTGGGATGGCAGAGAAGGGACTTGTCAAAATTCACTTTCTTGATAATATTAGGAGCCAAAGTCTGGGAAACAGTTCTCTAGTTGAATTATTGTACATAAGATCTTTTTTTTAAAGATTCTTGATAATGTCCCTGGAGCTGGAAAAGAACTCCTGGGGATTTCACAATCCATTCCCCTCATTTTACAGAAGAGAAAAATGAATCTCAGAGACATTATATGGGCAATAAATGGTAGAGCTTGTGATTCAAAACCTTCTCTCTCTTTCTTTATAGGGAGTTAATTATCATAAACATCCTACTGCTAGTCCCAGGCTCTGTCTTGCAAATATTCTTCAACCTAAAGTAAGTTTTCTAAAGAACTAATTAAGAATAATGAAACTTATATGTATTATTTAATTTCAGCGCCAAATACTGAAATATAGTTTGATAGAAAGCCCCTTTTTTGACCATATAATCATGTCTTCTGCTATCACTATTCTTTCACAATATTTTCTCTTATCCCTGAGTATACCTGGAAAGTAGAAGCAGGGGTCAGCTAGGTGGCACAGTGGATAGAGCACCAGCCCTGAAGTCAGGAGGGCCTGAGTTCAAATCTGGTCTCAGACACTTAACACTTCCTACCTGTGTGACCCTGGGCAAGTCACTTAACCCCAATTGCCTCAAAAAAAAAAATAGAAGCAGGATAGTTGCAATTATCTCTTATTTTAAGCAAAATAACAGGATTTTTTTTGACAGCTAAAATAATATGGGACTTTAGTTTAAAAAAAAAAAGGACTCACTTATGATCTCACTTGTTGGGAACTCCCATTAAAATGGTTTCTCTTACAATGTTGAACAGTGCATTTCCTGCATCTTTTGGCCTTAGATATTTACCTATAACACCAAGAAATGATGGAACTTGTCCAAGATCATAAAGCCAGTATGTGTCATGTGGGAATTGAAACCAAGTCTTCCTGCCACAAAGGCCAGCTCCTGCATGCGTTCTACCTGTCAATGCCTTTCCCTTTAGTTCCTTTTAAACAATAAACGTTGCCATAATTCACCAAAATCTTTTACGGTCTACAAAGTACACATTTGATACAACAAACTCATGAGATAGATAATGCAGATATTAATTTCCTTTTTTCCACAGATGAGGAAATGTATGACTTAAGAGAGCTTAAGTAATATGCTCACTAATTTTCTTGACTGCATCAAGGGCTGGGATTTGAACTTTTAAGTCTTCCAGCTCTAAATCTAATGATCTCTTTCCATTAGGTTTCCTGCTTTAGCATTATAACAAGAGCTATCTTTTAAATAAACTTCAGGAAGGCTGATATCTGCCAGTGATCTGGGAAATCCTTAATGTTGTGATAGAATCCCTATTCTGGGAAAAAGAGGGACTGGGTTGAAAACAAAATCCAAATGAATGGAAAGCAAAGGACAAGATGATGGATTGAGAGCCAGAGGATCTTTGCACATTCAAATTCCAGAGCCTAGTGGCTTATGGGAGGTCCCTATCTTCTTCCCTTTAAGCATCTGAGACAAGTTTTCCTGGGTTTCAGGTCAGCCAAGATCTTCCAGTCACCTCTAAACTCACTGGTCTTTGGAACCACACTTGAGAACCTCTGTTTGATTTGGGGCCAAGAAGAGGAGCCCTCCCATCTCTTTGCTCTCTATTCATTGCACCACTTAGAAGCCCAAACATTTCTTTGGATGGTAACTATTTTGTTCTTTAGACAAGATGGAGTTGCTTCTACAAATGTAGTAAAGACTCATTCTACATTTTTTCCATTCCATTTTTATATTTAAATCCCAAATCATGCCCAAGGACATTAAGTGAAATTTTGTCTCCTATACACTTTATTTCCCCAAATAACTCCCCAAAAAACTCATTGAAAACTCCTGCATAATACAATTTGATTCAACTGACATTTTAAGTACCTACCATGTATACTCTGCCAGACTCTAGGAAAGATTATGAAAAAAAAATGAAGTTGTATCTGTCTTCAAAATGCTTACATTTTACTTGTACACAGATAGTAGAATTGAGGTAATTTGAGGTGGTAGTGAGCATAATAGTGCAAAATGTAGGGCTGAAGGGAGAACCAGGTTTGTATTTCTGTAGAAAATAGTAACTGATCTAAGCCTTCAAGAAAGCTATGGATTTTGAAAAAATTGAGAGGAAAAGAAAAAGACTGAGAGGAAAAAGGAACATATCCCAAGTTCTAGAAAGATACAGAAATAGGAAATAGAATGCCAAGTTTGAGAAATAGGTAATAGTGTAGTCTGGCTGAAAGGTAGACTATGTAAATGACATAATATGAAATGTCTGGAAAGATAAGTGGGTCCCAGACTGCAGAAGCTTTTAAATATTAGGCAAGGATATTGTAATTTATCCTAGAGGAAGGAATAGGAAGTCACCAAAGTTCCATTTTCAAGCACTTATTACACATTTTTGTTCATGGGATCATGATCAGACTTAGGAAGGGAAGAAAAAGAAGAGAGAGAAGGAAGAAAAGAGAATGAGGAAGGAGGAGAAGGGGAAGAAGGAAGGAGGAGAAGGGAAAGAAGGAGGAGAAGAAGAGGAGGAGGAGGTGGTAGCAGTAGTAGTATTTATATAACTACTATGGTTTAACCTATGTCAGATTGCTTATTGTCTTAGGGAAGGGGGAGGTAAAGGAAGGAGGAAGAAAAATTTGCAACACAAAGCTTTACAAAAATGTATGTTGAAAATTATCTTTACATATATTTGGAAAAATAAAATACTACTGGAAAGTATACTTGGCAGTATATTTTCCAAGGATGTCCACATTGATAATACTATAACTAACATTGCCAGTGGTAGCTCAGTGTTTTGAAGACTCTGAAGAAAAGCATGGCAGAGGAGAGGTATTAGACTAACAAACTGGAGGTCTACAGAGCTGTTGTGTTGACTTTATTGTTGTATCCTTTGAGTCCTGGACAGGATACCAGAGCATTCAGACCTTGTATTGGTCTGATCAGCCACAGTTGGACATGCTGTAACTTGACTCTAACATAGTGATGCTATTTTGGTCTTTTTTGAGAATGAAGAACAACAACCATTATTGGAAAATTAAAAAAAAACAAAAAAAAAACCAAAAAAAAAACAAAAAAAAACCCAAACTATGTGCCAGGCTCTGAGAAGCACTTTATAGACATCATCTCATTTGATTCCCAAAACATCACTCAAGAGATAGGTATTATTAACAGAACACTGTCACTCATATATCCCAGGATTAAATTCATTAGGAACTGTGGTCTTTCCTGCTATAGCATTACTCAGTTCAACAAACATGAAATGAGATAGGCTTAAAAGGTGGTCCTCAGTTTATAAAAGATTTAAACTACTGTACAAATTATTCCTCTGTAAATATAAATATATGTATATCTCTGTTTATGTATACATATGTGTATATATTTTGAAAATTAATTGACAAAAGAGTAGTAAATTTGTAACGGAAAGCTGTGTAAAGATCAATGCTAAGGAACTATCCATACATATATTATGCAAATAAAAAGCTTTAATAAAAAAAAGAGTGGTAAAGAAGGAATTTGTATGGAGAACAAAGAAAATATTAAATGGTAAGATGAGGCTACTTGATGGTAGGGCATATTGTGGGAATTGAGGTTATAGTAACAAAGAACACGGAATGTGAGAATAATGGAGAGGAATGTAAATACCTTAGAATGAAATCTTAGAAAGGAAGGACTTGGGACTGAAACTGAGTCAGTGTTGAGTCAGACTTAACGCTAGTTAGATTGGGGATTCAGTGATGAAGAATTGGTGAAGATTTGAAAGAGAAGATTTGAGTTTGGTCAAGCAAGGTTGTATGTTATACCCTCATTCTCTCCTACACCTATTACCTTGGAGCACACTCCACTGGTTAGTGAAGAAAATTTCTATTATTTATGGTTTGAATCTTGTTAATTGCCTGTATTTTGATTAGATATTTTAATACAGATTTCCCATGTTTCTTATAAGGAGTTAGTTCCTTGTAGATTTTTGAAAATAGATTTTAAGTTTTTGGAGGGCAGGGACTATCTTTTGTCTCTTTTTTGTATCCCTAATATTTAGCACAGTGCCTGGCCCATAGTAAATACTTAATAAATGTTTGTTGATTCATTTGTTCCCAAATACCCATCTTCTATATTGCAAGGCAGAACAACCATATTTTTTTCCAGGCAATATCAGTTTTCTGATAAATCTAACCCATCTTGAACTTTGCAATCTCACCTTTTTTGTTCTGTCATAATGTTCCTGGGGATGCTGTTGAAGGGGTGATACTAATGAAATCTCATTTGTTTTCTTTTTTTTGTTTTGTTTTGTTTTTTTGTTTTGTTTTTTTTGTTTTGCTTTTTGCTGAGGCAATTGGGGTTAAGTGACTTGCCCAGGGTCACACAGCTAGGAAGTGTCTGAGACCAGATTTGAACTCAGGTCCTCCTGACTTCAGGGCTGGTGCTCTAACCACTGCGCTACCTAGCTGCCCCAATCTCATTTGTTTTCTAAAACTATATAGTGTGATGAATTACTTTGTTTTCCCTTTAGGTCCTACAGTATGTTTCATATATCACGAAGTAGAAACTTAATAAATGCTTAGATGATGGATTGAGCTAACCTTTCCCATGATGCCTTCTTTGTGTCAGATCTCTTCATCATATTCACACATTATGATTCTCCTAAGCCAATCTCTCACACCTTTTCTTTCCCTTAAACCTTGTCTCTTGGTTTTATCTGTCTCCCTTTATAAAGATCATTTAGCGAATTTCTATTGCCACAAGTCTTCATCCAAACTGTCATGACATAATACTATTAAATATTAACAATGCATTAACACTTGTGTACAGGCCAAAAAGCATTATAAGATCCTTCATTCCCTGTATTTCACCTAAAATGATATTATTAATAATGTATTTCTCACCTACATCATTAATCATTGTTAAGATGTTAAATTCACAATCAGAATCAAGAACTTGTGAGTAATTATAGTACCATTTATTTCACTACTGCAATTTTGGGAATTTTTTAGATAACATATGGTTGGATAACTCTGTAAAATTTGTGATGGAGGATCTCCAAGGGTAACTCTTGATTGAATCAAATTTTCTTTTCGTTATAACTCAATACAAGGTCCTGACCAATGAGTATGAATTAGTTCATGTCAGGGAACAGCAGTCTGTCTCAAACACCCAGGTAGAAAAAAATCTTTCCAAGACCATTGGCAGAACATGGTAAATGCATGTTTCACAAATATGTCAGTTTGTATATAGCAATCTTTGTTTATGTTGTAGATTCAAGGATGTTTCTATAAGAAAAAGGGCCACCTAAGAAAGCATATTGTCCTTTTGCACAGTAGTTCAAATTGACTACCACTGGGTATTCGTAACCACTTATATGAGAAAGCCTAAAAGTTGTATCATATTGAAGAGGTCAATGACAGGATGCTTCAGGATTCCATAGTGCATTGCCCAGTAGATTATTGAATCAAATGACTGATATTTGGGTCCATACTATATGGCCAAGTTCTGGATTTGCTTTACTAACAAGGCTATTTGTTACAAGCATCCTGTTTTCTTTTTCTTTTTTCCAGTTTGGAAATAGAGAAGCATCTCTGTAACTAGATTTGATCAAGGTCATGATTTCATATCCAAGAAACCAGTTGATAACTTTTTGCATTCTTACATAGGTTCTATTTTAATGCAAGGCCAAAGGATTAAAACTAGAGGAACACTCACATATCCACAAGGTAGTATCACAAGCTGATTCTTAGAAATACACAGTAGAAAAAAGCCACAGTGAATTGGAATTTCTTCAAAATAGATTAATTTTTCAAAACATTACCATTATTAAAAAAAAAACCCAACCTAAATTAAACAAATCAGTCAATATTGAACAGTAAGATTTACTAATCAGTCACCAAGTATTCATTTCTCACTATATGCTCGGTAGGGAAGCTAGTTGACTCAATGGGTATAGTACTGGCCCTGAAATAAGGAAGATTCATCTTTCTGAGTTCAAATCTGGTCTCAAACCTTTACTAGCTGTGTGACTCTGGGCAAGCCACTTCACCCTGTTTGTCTTATTTTCTTCCTCTCTAAAATGAGTTGGAGAAGGAAATGGCAAAACGTTTCAAAATCTTTGCCAAGAAAACCCCAAATGGGGTCACAAGGAATTGGAAACAACTGAAATGGACTACACAACAAAAATATGCTAACCATTGAGGATACAGGATACTAACAAACTGCAATATAATGCAGGAATATAGCATTCTGGAGTTAATCTGATTTTGATGAAAAGAAATAATTTTATCTATTTGCAAGCATTTTATGTTTTAAAATATGGAATTATATTCATATACAGTTATCTCACAGTTATGTAACCTTATGGTATCATCAACTTTGCTTTTTAGGAATGGATTTCCATTTATTAGGGACTTAGAATTTTAATGAGGAATGTTGTAACTGCTAAAAATTTTTCTTCAGTTATAAGTCTTATGAACAAAGAGTCTCTGTCTTGACATGTATGATATTTGTCTGCCATACACTTAGTCATATAGCAACAATTTACAATCATTTTCCTCACTTGTGAGTTAGGTGGAATCATTTTATAGATGGATGAAGTGGTTTTCTTATGGTCAAAGAGCTAATAAGTAATAGATTTGGGATTTGAACATAGGACTTAATGCTTCTAAGATCAGGGCTCTGCCCCTTATACTAAAATTTCTTAAACTGTGGATCATGTAACTTAATGTAGGGATTGCAAAATGATGATTTATTATCACTAAATGTTTGATTTTTATACCTATTTTATATACCTATATACTTAAGAGTCATGAAAAATTCCTTTAGGGGTAGCAAATAGAGCAAGTTTAAGAAGCCCTGCCTTATACTATGTGGTCTGAAGAAAACAATCAAAGCTTCACTTTGAACACCTGAACTTTTAGGATAGACATTGGTTTTGTATTCTTTGGTTTGGCTTGATCTGAAGGCTATAGATTTTGAGTATATTTAATGCTAAAATATATTATACAAAGTTTGTTTTTATGTTTGACACTTGTATTTAATTGCCTATATTGGAAGATAAGGCAAAAACTCTGATATACCTCTTTTTCTTGACCCTCAAGCACCCCCATTCCCTCTTACCACTCCCAGTTTTCTCATCCTCATCCACTTGAGGTGCTCTCTTCCCAAAATCCCTCTTCAGTTCCCCAGATTGTATGCTTTACTGTACCTCAGCTACACACCATTCTCACCCATCCACAATTCTTCCACTTACAGTTAATAATTCTGAAATTTCTTTATCCTACCATAACCTACTATCACTTTCTCTTAGTGTGCTTCATTTATATAATAAGAATAAAAATAAACTCATTCTTCATTCTACCCATGATTTCCAATCCTTCAGTTTTCAAGCACTCCTGATTTGGTTTCACTTTTTAACTTCAGTCTTGTCCCCATAATATACTTTAAATATCAACTACTCTTTTTTGAATTCTTTATTCTTTTGTTCCCTTGATTGCTCATTTTGTCAAACCCCAAATCTATCTATTTTTCTTTTTTGAAACCTCCTATGCTCTTGAATGATGTGGGAAGCAACTGTACAACTGTGATGGCTGAATCCACTGCAAATGAATGTTATTGTATCTCAGTTAGGTTCAAAATTCCACATCGAACCTTCTATTCTTTTCTAATTGACTTTTGTCTTTCTCCTCCATTTTCAATCTTTTTCTTCTCTCCTCAAACTACCCAGACCACTCTCTTCTACCTCCCCTTTAGCAACAGACATCTACTCATATGGAGAAAACTGAGACTATTCATCATATAAATTCTTTCTTCTCCTCTATATTTCAAATGCTGTTATTATTGTGTGGCAGAATAGCAACCATAAAAACAATCAGAGACTCTCAAAGTAAGAAAAAGCAAAAAAGAGTTTATTATGATCTCTCCATCTGACAAGGTCATCAAAAGGAGTGCAAACTAAAAATTGCAAAACACAAGATTAAATAGCCTGAACATAGAAGCCCTCATCTCCACAGCCTGACCTTTTCTCCCATTGTTTGGGGAATCCTGGCTTACATTCTAATTGTATAAATCTAACACAAAATAAATTGCCTTTAAAAGAGATACTTAAATGCTAATTAAAAGATGGTTGGAAACCAGAAGAGACAAACATCTGTAATTATTTTTAGCTATAGCTCTACTTATTATAAAGTCTCAAGTCACAATTAAAGTGTAGTTTAAGGCTATATTCCCATGAGAGTGTCTTCACTCAGTTAATTCCACACAATCTCTCTTTTATTTATTAACCTTTGAAGACCTCTCACACCATTCTTTTTACATTTTTTTAGCCATCTTGTTCTATCTCCAATCCTTCTGAATCTGCCTTGTCCTTTTTTTCCTAACAGGTACATCCTTGTCTAACTGGACTTCCCTCTCCAGGTTGCTCAGTATTTCTTCTATGGAAATCCCAGTCATGTTCTTGAGGTTAAATTTTCCTTATAAAACCACTCTCCTCTGGGTCAGCCCACCATAGCATCCTGCCTTGTGGTGCCTTTTCCCTTCCTTTATACCACTTGGTATCTCTCTTAACTTCACTATGCTTTCTGACCCCACTTTTCCTCCTTACAACTTATTAACTCTTTTTTTTGGGTGCCAAGTCCCTTTCAGGATTTAGCCTTCCAGTTAAGGGCATGCCCCAATTTCATGTGAGTTCCTCCAAGGAATTTATAAAAGCCCTTTCCTTGCTAACTATGTGCTCTCTCAGTTCTATAATAAATCCAGTATCTTTGTTGTCTGGTTAGTAATTATTTCGATCAAGGCCTAGACTCTAATGGATCTATTCAGCATACAAAATGGGGTTCTGTACCCCCAACTTCCATCTGGGGCCATCTATCACCCCAACCATTTGTGTCCTCAGTAATTAGAATAGGTAGCCTTTCACAAATAAAAATGCCTATCAGCAGCAACAAAAATGCTAAAAGAGACAGATATATGCATCTAACAACAGATAGATGATTAGGCCAAATACTCACTTACTTAATGACTGCATATTTTCAGAGAGAAAACTTAAAGATCTTACATCTACTGAACACTTGCCCTGATTATAGAAATTTGCTATAAGAAGGAATATGATTATAATCAAAAACTGGTCCTTCAGGCCTCAGCCTGAGAACACATACATGGCAGGATAAAGCATCCTTAGCTCAGTTAACAATCCCCTTTACAGCTAGACTCAGGAATAACAATCCCCTTTACAGCTAGACTCAGGAATAACAATCCCCTTTACAGCTAGACTCAGAAATAATCAGGTGGGTTCTTATACCACTGGCAAACTGAGTCAGAAGGATCCCACCTTATTTGGAGGTCAAGGGTGTCCTCCCAACTCTTGCCCAGATACAAACCTCCAGCTGTAACAATTCAGGATCACATTCCTTTGAGTAGCTTGTGGTTTATTTCTCTCAGAAGGTGGATTACTAACTTGATGATCCCTTAGACAATCAATCTGAATTCAAAATCATTAGCTACAGAGCCATGAGATTTTATCTAAAATAGCAAGCCTCATTAATCAAAGCTCTGGTGAATTTAGCTCTTGAGAATCACATATCCTAAACAAGTAATGACTATACCTACTTACATTGAGAACAGTAAGAGATTCATTCTAGAAAGTTCACAGATTATCTTCATATCTAAGTAGATGGGTTTTAAATTCAACATTACACAAATCATTTTACTTTAAAATGCTCAATAACCAATCCATATCAAAATTATATTTAGCCATGTTCAAAGAAACAAAAACATTCTCAGAATCTTCCTAAACAATGGGAACAGATTTAAGATAATTCAATACAACTAACTAAAAATCAGAATATAGAATGTCCTAGTTTCACATTAAACAACTCTATCAGAATTAACCATAATTTCTTCACCCTAAATATGTTAATCAACTCCAATCATGGAATCCCTATAAAATATAAATAACAGGTACATCATCAATATTGTCAAAATTTCTCTAAGCACAAACATTCCCATTTCCCATTAAATATTCCTAATTGCAAAGCCAATTTTAGAGGTAATAAATTGTCCCTAACAGTCTATTCTTGAGGTTCCTCTGAAGATCCTTTAAGCCTGGTGTACTCAGCCTCCAGACTGCAGTCTCATTCATCTGTAACATCCTTCCACTCTGCTTCTTCCAGGACTTAGTAAATGCTCACTTGGAACTCCAAAGGTGTTGTCTAGGTCAGTAATCCTTGCTTCCTAGGGGCTTAAAAGGGATGAGGAGGCCAGTATATAATTCCTTAAAAACTTATCCTTTGTCTGAAAGGATGGGACCTCTTCTTCTCCCCCCATCCCCAAAGTAATCCATACAACATTTCTAAAAGTGATAATTCTATATGCTGCCTTGGGGCTGTTCTGACTCTGAGAAGTGCTAGTAGCAAACATTTCATCCAAAGTTATCCCACTAACCTTCCTTAAAGAAGCAGAGCTCAGAGGAAAGCTTCCATTCATCCTCTACATCCCAGTTTCCCCATTGGTGTCATTTCATTAAAACATAACAAATATTTTGGAGCCAGGCTCTCTCCTTCCAGGACACCTCCTCAATACCTTATTTATCTTTAGACATATTACACACCTTTTAGACACAATTTGCTCCACAATTACACACATCCCTATATGCCAAAATTTCTTGCTTTTACTTCTTTAAGTAAAGGGGGAGAAAGGGAGACAAACCTTAAGATTAATATTTGAAATAGCTTTAGACCAAATTTCACAAAATTTATACCACATATCTAGCTGGGCTGGATGTTAAATGTTAAAGCACAGTTCATACAATTTTACAAATTGCCCAATATACAATTTAGCAAGCAACATAATAGCTTAAATATATTTCATCTAATTAGGAGATACAAACATATGACTTCTTTAGTTAAGTCACCTGAGAACCAAAATTTTTAACTTAAAATCAAGTCAAACACAGATTTAAATTTCTAGTAACAATACTTCAATATCAATGCACACAAATTTATAAAATCTTATACCAGAATAAACAAGTTCACGGTTTTAGTACACACTAGTTGATAGTAATTATCTCATGGAATTTCAGAATCAGAATTCCAATTTAAATACATATAGCTCCAAAATTTATGATGGCAGAAAACTGCCCTTTCAAGTCTGTCCACACTGCTTTAAAAAAATTGGAAGATTTTAGGAGCCTGGGGGAAGATGATAGGAGAAATTTGGATCCAGGTATCTGGCAGCAGGTCTGTGTTTCAGTGACTAGTCCACCCTTTATGCCAGTGTGTGGGACGTGAGCTAAATCCCCTTACCCAAATTTACTACTCAGAGGTATCTTCAGATAAATAAATGAAGCATTTATTAGGTCCTTGAAAAGAGAGGTCCAAGTACACCAACTGCCCAGTTTGACCCTGGATCAGAAACGGTAAACTGATTAAATAAACAAAAGACTTGAGTTCATTGGATGTACTGAAAAGGAAGTAACCATTGACCAATGGTCAGCAATGCTGTCTACTTCCTGTGGGTCATGTAATTTCCTGAAGCTTAGACCTAAGGTCTGACCTTTTCTGCCTACCCAGCCCTCTGAGAATAGGGATATGACTTCCTGAAACTTAGACCTAAGGTGTGACCCACTCCATCTCACAGACTTTTTGACAAATCTTTACCTGATAACATTCACCAGAAATGCTGGGGGCCATGTCGAAGATGTTGAGGCACTAGCACAAACCTCAGAATCCAAGCCAGCCAGGAACACCTCCCTAGCCAAGATAGTTTCCACAAACCTGAGGAGCTTGGAAAATCCCAGAAAGGGCAGGTTTTTTTCCCTTCAGCAGGTTTTTTTTGTTTGTTTGTTTGTTTGTTTTTTTTGTTTTCTTTTTCTTTCTGTAAGCCTCCAATTCTGGCCCTCAGAAGGCTTGTGATCATGTAAATTAGGTCTATTTAAAAATGCAATCGACCAACCCAATTTAGCTGATAGATAGTGCCAAGCAGTTTAAAACTTAGTCTCAAAAACAACACAATCTGCTAAAATGTTTTAATAGTTCTATAACTTTAAGTATTTATGCAGACTCAAATTGGCCAATTCTAGGTCTACAGAAATGTCAAGTGTGTGTGTGTGTGTGTGTGTGTGTGAGTTAAAAACTTTCTTTGTCTCAGAACTAGTTCTTCCTCTCTCTAGCTAAAAGCTATTTGCATAAGTCCAATCATGTATAAAACAAGCACTTTTAAAATCCCAAATAGCCAGATCTTTTCCTTTGTAATTTAGTTGACTGAAACACAGAAGACAAACACAGGCTCTCTCTCATACACAAACACAAACTGCTTTTCTAAATCAAGCTCCCGTTCTCTGTTCCACCTTGGAATGGAAAGAAGGGGGGGTGGGGAGTTCAGGAGCTGAAACTTTAGGAGCTGGCCTGCTGATAATGAAGGTTCCTTTGAATTTGCAATCAACCTTCAAGGGAATGGACTCCAAGTGACCTGGGCACCTGTCCAAACAAAATAGCAATATATTTAATCCCTATACATTTTAGTACTTCAACCCAATTCTTCCTAAAGAACTATCTTCCCTGGACAGCAGATAGTTTTAGAGCCAACTACTTTCCTTTCATAAAATTTACAGTATCTTATCCTTTTTTTTTTTTTTTTTTTTTGGTTTTGAGGCAATTGGGATTAAGTGACTTGCCCAGGTCACACAGCCAGGAAGTATTAAGTGTCTGAGGTCAAATTTGAACTCCTGACTTCAGGTCCTCCTGGACTTTCAGAGCTGGTGCTCTATCCACTGCACCATCCAGCTGCCCCTATCTTATTGCTCTTTTAATGAAGGACTCACCTGATCTTACCAAAAGAAAATAGGAGAATCCTTAAAGACTTGAACTACCTGGAATTTTCCCATTATCCAGATGGCTCACTATTTACTTGGCAGAGGAGAGTACTCTATATGAATAGAGTCTCTCCCCCCTCATTAGTTCTTGTCATTATCCAGATGGCTCTCCAGTTGCTTTGCAGAGGAGAGTCCTCTTACATATAAAGTTTCTTCCCCCCTCACCAGTTCTTGCCCGTTAAAGGAAAAATAGGAGCCTTTTACAGACTTTGAACTGCCTAAATTCTCACAATCCCAATTCCAGTCTCCAGATGGCTCACCAGTTCTTGTCTTCTGGGCTGTGCTGTACAACTTGACTAATTTCAAACTTTTCTCAATTGGATTATTTTCTGGGCCAAATTAATTCTCTATCTTTGCTAACCTACTTCTGTTTTTGCTTTTTCCAAGTTTCTTTCTTCAGGAGTTTACATGATTGGATAGGGAATTCCTGAACCAAGTCCGGGGACTACTGGAGAACTCTCTGTAGGGCACCTTTCCAAGGAGTTGGTACAGGAGAGACCCCTCACAAACAGGAAATATCCCAGACAAGCCCCCAAACTGTGTGAGGCAGCTACCACAAAAACAATCAGACTCTCAAAGTAAGAAAAAGCAAAAAAAAAGGGGTTCATTACAATCTCTCGAGAAAGGGCATCTCCCATCTGACAAGGTGTTTATTAGCAAAAGGAGTGCAAAGTAAAAACTGCAAAACACAAGATTAAATAGCCTGAACACAGAAGCCCTCACTAGCCTGACCTTTTCTCCCATTGTTTGGGGGAGTCCAGTCTTACATTTTAACTGTGGAAATCTAATCCAGAAATAAAAGAATAAATTGCCTAAATTAAAAGAGTTACTTAAATGCTAATTAAGAGGTGTTGGGAAACAGGATGGGACAAACACCTGCAACATTTTTAGCTATAGCTCTACTTGTTATTACAAAATTTCAAGTCACAATTAAGGTATAGTTTAAGGCTATATTCCCATGAGAGTATCTTCACTCAGTTTATTTCACACATTATGCCCCATTTTTTAAATACTAGTTTCAAATGAAGGGGTGGACTAATACCTTCTCCTTCTATCCTTGATCCTCTCTCCTTTCTCCTCTGATAGATTGCCCCTACAATTATTTCCTTCATCTCTAATGTTCAACCTCTATCTAATTTCAAACATGTCCAAAATCTCCTCATGTTTGAAAAGTAACTTCATTTTGCCCTTTAATTATTATACTATAGTTCTTTTATCTTTCATAGTCAAACTCCAAAGGGGAAAAATAACCTATCTATACTATGCTTTCTACTTACTTTCCTATCTCTCATTTCTCAACTCTTTGCTTTAGAATCTCAACATTCAATTGAAATTTACTCTCTCAAAAGTCATACTGATCTTCTAATTGCCAAACCTATTGTCTTTTTCTCAGTCTTCATCTTTCATGACTTCCATGTAATATTTGCATTTTCAACTACCTTCTCTTTGATGTACACAAGCTCTCTTCTTTAGTTTTGTGACCTTTATTCTATCTCTGACTACTCCTTTTCCCCCTTTGCTGGATCTCTCCAGGTATTCCCACCTCCCAAGGTATACTCCAGAGTTTTGTTGTTAATTCTCTTCTTTCTCTACACACATTTTCTTGGTGATCACATCTATTTCAATGAGTTCAATTATCATCCCTATGCAGATCTATCTACTAGAGTCCTAGTCTTTCTCTTGAGCTACACTACTGCATCATTAACTGTTTATTAGAAATTTTTCAACAAGTTCAAAACAGAACTCACCATCTTTTCCCCAAAATCTATCCTCTATTACCTGAAAATTAATATATAAACAACTCTCTTTGGCATTTAAAACCCCTTCTGGTTATATGTATTTCCCTGACTCTCATAGTGCAAGGTTTACAATGTAAAGGAGTTGGGGGCTTCAAGAGGGCTGCAATATAATTTATCCTGGGAATTTTTTCTTAGCAGCTCAGAGGATAGTTTATTCAATTTCTTTTCCTTTTGTTTTTTGTATTTTTTTCAAATACATGTAAAGATAGTTTTCAACATTCATTTGAGTAAGATTTTATTGTACACATTTTATCTCCCTTCTCCCTTATCTCACCCCACCCAAGACAGTAAGCAGTTTGATATAGGTTATACATGTATAATCCCTTTAAACATATTTCCATATTTGTTATGTTGTGTAAGAAAAATCAGATCAAAAAGGGAAAAAAGTACAAGAATGAAAAAAAGCAAATAAATGAACAAAAAAGGTGAAAATATTATGCTTCAATCCACATTCAGTCTCCACAGTTCTCTTTCTGGATGTGGATGACATTTTCCATCACAAGTTTGTTGGCATTGAGGGAGACTGAATTTAAGTCTTCCTGGCTGCAAGTTAAGTGCCTTATCCCCTACACTATGCTATGTCTTTATATAATTGTGTTATTTTTCCAACTTGGAAGAATTCATACTAAGAATGTAATAATATTTTGCTTAAATTCCTATGGCAACTCCAATATTGACCATTTTCATCTTTTATTTATTATCATCAATTGTTAATTAGTGTGATGTGAAGTCTTGCAGATGTTTTAATGTGAATATCTATTATTAGAGATTTGGAGTATCTTTCAATATGGTTGCTGATAATTTGCTTTTTTTTTTTTTTTTAGAAACCATTTGTTCATATATTTTGCTCACTTATCTATCTGACACGTGTTTTGTACTTGTGTCACCTTCCTATGTGTCTTGGAAATCAGATTTTTATTAATCAGATATGTTTGAAACCAAAGATTCCAACCTATCCACCTCCTTCTTCCCCTGCTTTTCCATAGCTTCTCTTCTTAATTTTCACTGTATTGATTCCATCTGAACAAAACTTATAACTTGGCAAATGTAAAATTGTCTACAATAGTTTTAAAACTACTTCTATCCTTTGATAAGAATTCACTCACTAGGCACAGTGGCTCAACATGACTAAAGAGAAAACCTCTGAACCTTCCCTTTTCTGTTTATTGTACCATCATTCTCCCACCCACCCATGTGGGAGATTGCAAGTCCTGGTATCCTTGATATCCCTCCTTTCCCTCAGGTCTCATAGTTTCCTATTGTTTGTTTCTATGTGATATTTCTTCTTCTTCCTTCCCACATGGCCATTATTCTGTTGCAGACACTCATTCCCTCTTGCCTGGACCATGACAAGAACTCCTGACCTGTATAAAACCATCAAATTATAGTTTATAAAATCACAGATTTAAAGTGAGGGACCTTGGGGTGAATCTGGTCCATCCTCCTCATTTTATACATGAAAAGACTGAGGCTGAGATGCTGACTAGAGTGGGAAAGTGTCGATTTTAACCCAGATCCTGTTTCTCCAGATTCAGATCTCACTTTTCCTGTGGGGCTGTATACTGCCTCCCTAAGTGATCATACATGTCCTCCTCTTTACATCCCTTGGGCCACACCGGAACTTGCTAATTCCTTTCAGAGTAGCAGAGGGTCATGAACATGAATGGCAATTCAGCTCTTCTATACAAAACTCTGGGCTTCTCAAAGGAGCTTTCACATACTGGCACCATTGTGTAAGAGATAAATGTAATGAGGACTCTGCTTCCCATGTCTGGATTGCATGGTATTAGTGGAAGGAGCATTGACCATGGAGTCAGAAGACCTGGGTTCAGATACATCCTAAGAACCCTAGGGGATTCAGTCTCTAAGATTCAGTTTCTTCATCTGTCAAATGGGGGTGAAGTGGGAAGAGATTTGGACTTCATCACCTCTGAGGTTCCCTTAAACTCTAAAGCTAAATTCTATGACTTGGTGACCTCAAATCAGTATTCAGTGAGGAGCACACAAGCTGAGAATAGCACCCTTTCCCCCATCTTGGTCACATTTCCCTCCATTCAATTTCATTTTCATTTCAACTCATACCTTCCAAATTCTATACCACTTTACTCCTCCTCCTCATTTCAACTCTCCAACTTTGCCACTACAACTACTGTTCTCACCATACACTTTATAATTCTGGCCCAAGTGCTTCCTCCTTCATCACCTTTAACACCAACATATGCAGGATATTCCTTGGCACTTCTTTTTTTTTTTTTTTTTTTTTTTTTAAAGGCCCAATATCATGTGGCTATAAATAGCTGTCAGCCTCAGCAGTTAGGGGTGCACATTTACCTAAGAGTGCCAGGATCCACAACTTTAAAAATAAGCAATCCTTATTGTCCCTCAGCTTTTGCCCTATCATTCATCTTATATACTGCTGTTAAATTCATCTCCTTGGTTCAGTGCTCAGATCATATTACTCTGATCAAAAATGTTCAATGACTCCCTAAACTTATATAGACACAAATACAAACTTTGTATACCGGTATATGAGATCTTCAGTTTGACTCTACTGTTTACCTCCAATCTTACATCGCAATCAAATTAGTCTATTCACCTCAATTTTTCACTTCTTCACTTTGTTCTTGCAATTGTTTTTGAGTTATCTTCCTTTTTGCCTCCTCCTCCTCTTCTTCTTTCTTCCCAAATACATCTTTCAAGCTTCAGGTCAAACAGGATTTTCAGGAAACCTCTGATGCCTACAATTTGGCAGTTGCACGCTGTCTCTCTTGCTCTCTCCAACTGCCTGTCTGTCGGTCAGTCTCTCTCTCTCTTTTTGTCTCTGTCTCTTTCTTGCTCTCTGTCTCTCTATCTCTTTGTCTCTGTCTCTATGCCTGTTTCTCCCTCACTCTCTCTTTTCCTCCTTCCCTCCCTCTTTCCCCTCTTCTCTTTTGTTATATTAGTAGTGCCACTAGGCTCAATGCAGTCTCCTTCTCCTTGAGGCTTTCCTAATACCCTGAGTTATTGGAGCACTCCCTTCCCCGGGTTATTTAATCTTTACTTTGTCCATATTTTATATTGACTAATCTGTATACATGCTGTTTCCCTATAGGAAAATATAAGCTCTTTGAAGTCAGGTACTTGTCATTTTATCTATTTTACAGTTGGGTATAAAGCTTACCATTTGTTAAATGTGTCTTGAATGAATGAATCTTATATACTTAGCCTAATCTGGTTCATATGATATTTATTTTCACATATATTTTATTCACTCTATTAGGAGGTAACCTCTCTGAAGACAGGAATACCATTTCATATTTCTATCTATCCCCAAACAACACAATGTTTTCATCATTGCTATTGTTTAGTCATTTCAGTCATGTCTGACTCTCTGTGACCTCAGTTGGTGTTTTCTTGGCAAAAATACTGTAATGGTTTCCCATTTCCTTCTCCAGCTCATTTTACAGATGAGGAAACTGAGGCATACAGGGTTAAGTTACTGACTCAGAATCACACAACTAGTGTCTAAGGCCAGATTTGAAATCAAGGAAGTGAATCTTCCTGATTTCAGACCTGCATTCAATCCACTGTGCCAATTACCTGCCCAGGTTTGAATGTGCTCTTCATTAATAAATGTTTATTGAATCAATGTTAACTTTATATTTGACTCATACAAATGATCATTTATCCTCTCAGGGAATCACAGTTCTATAAGGACATATCCAGAAAACTCAGGTGGAGTAGGAAGCTCAGCAGATCATAATTACAGTGTATACAGCATTTTCATTAATGATCAATCAAACTGATATTTTACAATGTTTTTACCATGGCAAACTTCCAGTTGAGGTAATTAGACAGAATACTGTCAAAACCAAAGATCTTTAGTTATCCACATTCTAATGCAGTGGAAATATCACATGGTTCAGAGTTAGAAAACTTAAGTTTAATCTCTTTGTGATATTGGGTAGGCCAGTGATTTTCTTTGGGCTTTAGTCTCTGCATCTGCAAAATGATGTTGTCATCTAGAAGGCTACCAAGATCTCTTTGAACTCTAAACTTATGATGCTTTGATCCTATTTTACCAGTGATTTGGAGATGGCTAACACAGATTATAATGCTTTGGAAATAAAGAATTCCTTTTTAGCTATTTTTGTGCATGGAATTATAATAAAGAAAAATAGGGAGCTATTGTAAATATCCCCAAGGATATTTACCACAAGACAAAACTGGTTCTAAAATTAAAATCTTTTAAAGCAAATTCTCTTTTCCAGATTGATTTCCATTAAAGTCAGAGATATATTCTGACTGGAAAATGTGGGTCCCCATATTTAATGAGGTAACACTAATTTGGCTGTGGTGATTCACTCAGTTTCGTTGGTACATCTCATTGCAGTTGTAGGCAGGATGTAGAGAAACTGTAAATCTGGGTTGAGCCTTTTTTATATGTGTGCTGTTTTTTTGGAAATGTATTCCTTTGGGAAGCAAGGAGGATAGGAACTGTGACTGAGTATAGAGTCAGGAAATTGTGGAAGAGGTAGACTGAGATCTAGAAGAGTGTGCATTCTATTACACTTACATATGTAATACTTGTTCTTAGTTCTCCATTAATTTTCTGCATGACTATTAATTTGGGAAAGCTCCCTCAGGTAAGAGAAAAGGGAAGAAAGGATCATTTGACTTATAGAAGAAAAGAACCTCTATGTATGGAATTGAGGCTGTGTGTAGGGATGCCTTACAAATAACTTCTCTGACTGGGAGAAAATGCAGTAGTCCATTCTTTGGGTACCTGAGACCTGGCCCATTTTTGCATTTATCTGTTAATAATCCAACCTTAATACCGGAAGTTCAAAGATTTAGAATTGGAAGGCATGTTGGAAACCAACTAATCCTATCCTCTCAAGTTACTGTAATACATAAAGTATCTTACTCAAAACTCCACTGATTCACTGATAAATGCAGGAAGGATTTATTTTACATTCTTGCAAGAATGGGTGCCTAGGTGAGTAGACAGACCTTTGAAACTCCAAAGGCAGCATATTATTTCCTTTCCTGAAAGACCCTCCCTGGTTCCTCATTAATTGGATGTTACAGAAATTTCATGACATGAATCTCCACCCCTCATTACATAACCAGTCCCTGCCCCAAAGGAGCTTACATTCTAGAAAGTGGAAGGTAACTGAAGAGGGCTAAGGACAAAGAACAAAAGGATTCTTTTTAAATCTCATACTACCACCCCTGATTATTCTTTGATGTCCTTATGGGTTTCAGTTTTCTAATTTAAGTTTCATTTCTCTAATTATCCATTTCTCACAATTTCCCCCATTTTTTTTCTTTTCAATAATTTGGTTTTCACATTCTTTTTTTTTTAATTTTTATTTTATTTGCATAACATATGTGTGGGTAATTCTTCAACAATAACCCTTACATAGCTTTCCGTTACAAATTTTTCCCCCCAACTCCCCACCCCTCCCCTAGATGGCAGGATATCCACTACATGTTAATTATGTTAAAATATTGGCAAATCGAATATATGTATACATATTTCCAAACTTATCATTGGTGTGCAAGAAAAATCTTATCTACACAAACGATATATCAGATAAAGGAAACACAATGTAAGCAAACATCAATCAAGGAGTATGAGAATGTTATGTTGTGGTCCACATTTCGCATCCCTCTCTCTGGGTGTATATGGCTTTCTTCAGTGAACAATTGGAGGTGGTTTGAAACATTTCATTGTTGAAGAGAGCCATGTCCATCAGAATTGATCGTCATATAGTACTGTTGTTGCCGTGTATAATGATCTCCTGGTTCTGCTCATTTCACTCAGCATCAGTTCATGTAAGTCTCTCCAGGCCTCTCTGAAATCATCTTGCTGGTCATTTCTTACAGAACAATAATATTCCATAACATTCATATACCATAATTTATTCAGCCATTCTCCAATTGAAGGGCATCTATTCAATTTCCAGTTTCTAGCCACTACAAAAAGGGCTGCCACAAACATTCTTGCACATGTGGGGCCTTTTCCTTCCTTTATGATTTCTTTGGGATATAAGCCCAATAGAAATGCTGCTGGGTCAAAGGGTATGCACAGTTTGATAACTTTTTGAGCATAGCTCCAAATTGTTCTCCAGAATGGCTGTATCCGTTCACAGCTCCACCAACAATGCATCAGTGTCCCAGCCCTCCCACAACCCCTCCAACATTCATCATTAACTTTTCCTGTCATTTTAGCCAATCTGACAGGTGTGAAGTGGTATCTCAGGGTTGTCTTGATTTGCATTTCTCTGATCAATAGTGATTTGGAGCACCTTTTCATATGACTATAAATAGTTTTAATTTCATCCTCTGAAAATTGTCTGTTCATATCCTTTGACCATTTATTGATTGGAGAATGGCTTGAATTTTTATAAATATGAGACAATTCTCTATATATTTTAGAGATGAGACCTTTATCTTCACATTCTTTTCTAACCCCTCAAATTTTATTAAATTTTTTTATATCCCACTTCCTAAAAGTCTCTTTAACCTTGGACAGATCTCCTTACACAGGTTGGATAATTAATCCCTGAATTCTCTGCTAATTCTTCTGATAGGGCTGTATTAGGAGTGAAACTACTTTCAATTATAATATGTTTCCTCCTTTTTGCTAATAATCTTTTTAGAGTCATTCTATTTTCCTATGCTATTTTAATTGTGGCATCCAAGTACTCTGCTGTTCCTTTCATTGCCTCTGTGATATAAGGCATCCAATAATATTTATTCACCAAAGTAGAAAGGATCCAAATCCAGAACTAGATTTCTAGCCTTGAATTCACCAGTTACTATCCTTGACATAATTCTTTCTGATTTAGTCTTTCTTACCTAATCAAATGTCAAGGTAAAAGGAATAGCCAGTTGGATCAGTGAACAGGTGCTAAATAAGTTCCAGAAAAAGCAGGTTTGAGAGTGCTGCCTCCATAATACCACTCAAGGTTTGTTTGGAGTTTGCTCATTAGTGAGAAATTGTCAGAGCTATTACAGTTCCTAGATTTTGGAATCTTTCACCCTGTCATGAGAGGCAAATTGATTGATCTTCAAAATTAGATGGCTAGGATAGCCTGGTTTATTCAGTCACAGAAGGGAAAAGTAGAACAAAGCATTGAAATTCTCCCCGGGAATGTTATTTAGGAACAGGAGGAATTCACTCTCATGTTTTTCCATACCCAAGAGAATGGTACTTATCTGCGCATGGGGCAAACCCTAGCACAAACACAGAAATTGCCTCTTGTTCAGACTCTTACAGAGTACTTTTGCTGATTCTATCCAGACATTGGTATCTATTGCTTGCCTTAAGTCCTTGACTTGATTCCAAGAAATATATCCAAATGTCCCTTCAAGCAAACCAAATATTATTCTAAATTGGACAGGCAGTTGCATAAAATCCTTTCTCCATCAGGACACAAATACCTATTGTAAGTACTTGTCTATGGCTAGTCAAACCTCAATCAAATTCAGTAATTTGATGAGTATCAAACTGAATGTTTTGGGCCTATTCTTTTTCAGTAATATTAACCCAAATCTTAACCAGATGTCCCCATCCAAAATTCCAAATACTATTGCAGCAGGGGAGTAGCATTAATACTACATAACCTCCCTCTTCACAGGATTGATGGACACTGGATAGTTTGGGGTCCATTTACCAATCAATTCCAGTTCTTCCCAAAACAAATGGGGCCCAAAGTTTTTTGGGGTGTGGAACAATGATCACATCTTCAGAAACTTCTTCCTGCTGAGAAGGGCGTTGAACTTGGTCATCCTACAGGGTCCCATTTGGAGGGGTTTGAGCTGAATGAAGATCCAGTGGGTTTAGAAACTGGTCAATGCAATTCTCTAGTGCTGGCCATTTGAAGGTGAATTGCTCAAACCCCAGGGGAAAGCAAACCTAAGAGAACTAGAGAGAGAAGGTGAGAGAGCACTAGGAGCAGAACTCTCATTCTAGGGAGGTGTGCTTATATCTTGAAGATTCTGTAAATAGCTAGTTAGATATCTCTTTTAATAGATTTAATAGATTATATACATTATAATCCAAAAGCAATTTTTAGAAAGAGGCATCCCATCAGAATAACAGAAGCATTCCCTTAACAGGTCAAAAGCAGGATAGTGAGACAGATTAATCTAGACTTCTGCAGGAGACTTATGTGTAAAGCCTCTATGCCAGTATTTTTTTTTTAAGATATTTCCTCTCTTTTGCCAGGATCTGTTGTAAGATAGACTGGGAAAGGCCAATATAGATTGGTCAGCAGCTTTTCAATATAAATTATTAAAAAGAATACATGTTTGTGCCACGGGATACATGATACAAATGTTATTCCTACATTAGTAACAAAGTTAAATAAAAATGACTTTCCCATTGATGTAACAAAGTATTCCATAAGTTAACATCCCTCAAGAGAAAACTTGAAAATACTAAAATTCTCTTCTCTAAATCCACAAAAGATGTTTCAAATAATCAATAAAATAACAGGTTCTACAGACAGTTGTATCAATTGTTTTTACATTTACATAAGGTCCTTTGAGGACTTAATTTCATAAGACATATACATATAGGAACAGATAGATGACTAGGCCAAATTGCTCATTTACCTAGTTATAATGACTACATATTTTCAGATTGAAAACAGCAAGATATTACATACTTGAAGTGTGCTTATGGTTTCTATTGACCACTTATTCTGATTATAGAAATTTGCTATAAGAGGAAAAAGTGGGGGCTTAATTATAATAACTAACAATCCAACCTTATAGCCAACTCAGGAATCTGAGTAATTTAATGGTATTTCTCTCAAATGGTGGGTTGCTAATTTAATTCAGATAATCATTCCCAAATTCAAAACTCAAAACAGCATCAGTTATAATCCCAAGAGATTTCATCTCAATAGCAAGTTTCACTAATTAAAGGTATTGGATCCTAAACAATCCCATATACCTGCAGAGTAGAGCCAAAATTAGATGCAGGACAGTCAGGTTGAAATCCTGCTCTAGATATTTCAAGAAAGCTATAGATCCCATTTGCTATCACATTCACTAAACAATGAGACCATGATGCATTTAATAAATATTAGATAATTTGATGAATGGATTTTGAAATAACTTTTCAGAAAATTTGCACAGAAACTTAACAAACTTCTCTTAGAAGTTCCTTGCATTGCTAAACAGCATCACAAATGACTTTGCCTTAAAACAATCACAGACTTGAAAAGTAAAAACAAATACTCATTTATTAACCTTGTGTAAATGTAAGCAATTTCCTTTAAACGATAGAAGCAATTACTGTTAAATGAATTTCATTTAAGGGGAGTAGAAAAGGTGGTGGGGGTGAGCTCCTTGAGTGGGTTTGTTTCTCACTTCTAAGGAGTAGATGCATTCAGTAGAGGAAGGGTGAATTAAGCCTTCACCTTCCCAAGCCAACAGATCATGCAAATAATTAGTATACAGTTTTCAATCCTAAATTTCAGATTAACTACCAAAAATCTCAATCAAAAATCTTCAGAAACCTAAAGATGAAGAGGCAGGAATTCTACACTCAGAACCAGACTTTTCCCAACCTGGCAAGTTCACAAACCAGGGAAATGGACCCCAGAGCTGAGACCACCTCACCTGCCTATCCAACCCCACTTTAGAGTAATCCCTGAGGCAGGCAGGGAGAAGGTTCTGATAGAGATCAGTTTAGCTCCATGGTCCCACCCTTGGGTAAGTGGTCCAGTCTAAAATCCAAGTTATGTCAAACTAATGAGACCCACCCTCTGTATGGTCTAGGGCAGTCTTGCCTTGCCATGCCCAGTCAGGAATCCCAGTCATGTCCCTGAGGTTAAATTTTCCCTATAGAACCTATTTATGGGCCATCCCATGGCAGCTATCTTTCTTTGGGTCAGCCTGCCTCAGAACTCTGCCTCATGGTGTCTTTCCCTTTCTCCTTTCCCCATGCCATGTGGTATCCTCCCCTAATCCACTATGCTTCTCAACCCCATTTTTCCTCCTTACAGCTAACCAACTTTTAGGGTGCTAAGTTCCTTTCAAGATTTAACCTGCCAGCTAAGGGCATGCCCCCACTTCATGGGGTATTTTCTTTCTCCTGGCAAATAGCAGGTTCCACTAAGGAACTTGCCTTTTCCATAATTAATTATTCAGTTCCCTTTCTATGTTCTTCCACTGTATTTATTATTCAATTCCCTTTCTATGTTCTCCCACTGTATTTCATATTTACCATTACTGGTGTCTATTATATATCTCTCCATTTTCTCTAAATAAATCTATCTTTTGCCACTGTGGCAAATTCTTCACATGACCAAACTCCAACTTTTGGTGTTTATCATTATCTAGTGTCTATATAACCTATATCATTTTTGGGTCCTCAAACTATATTAATTGGTGCTAGCGTTCCTCTCTTTGTGTCTAACATTATAATCTACATTAATAGTACTTATCAATTTTAGGTTTCAATATTATGACAATAACATCAAATAACTTAATTAGCAATCTCACAATTTTCCTAAGTGATAACCAAATAGACACAACATACCCTTATCACAAAAATGGATAGGAATCTCATATAATGTACAATCAAGTTTCTAATTTTAACATGTACACCAATTTCATCCAAACTATCAATTGCTTTTGCAAATCAATCTTTATTGTCCTTTGTTTTAAAAAATACCTTTTCTAAACTTTCTATGAAATTTTATAAATTCTACCCTTTGGAGAAACCAAGACAAACCTTAAGATTCAGAATATAGGTAGTATCTAAATAACTTTAGACCAAATTTCACAAAATTTATACCTTGTGTACAGCACAGCTGAGAAATTTTAAAGCATAGCTTATACAATTTTTATAAATTGCTCAATATACAATTAACAAGAAACATAGTACCTTAAATATATTTCATCTAATTAAAGATATAAACATGTGACCTCTTTAGTTAAGTTACCAGAGAACTGTTTTAATACCTGTTTTTATTTTTTAACTTAGAATCAAATCAAATACAGATTTAAATTTCTAGCAACAATACTTCAGTATTAATACACACATATTTCTAAAATCTCATTCCCAAATGTATCAGTTGAAAGTAATTCTATCATATAAAATTTAAATTTAAACACACAGCCATTTAGGTCACATTTTTAGGAGAAAACTCCTCTTCCCTCAAAAATTCCACTCTTTTAGATTCCCCAAAATCTTTGAAATAGCAGTAAACTAAGACCTGAGATGGAGACACAGGACCCTTAGAACAAAATAGTAATGGCTCCCATCTCTCTCCCTAAATTTTGTACTCTTATTTATATGAACTGCTGTATTGAGAAGTAGTAACTTTTAACATGTAAAGTGTATTTCCCTAGATTTCTCCAAGCCATGTGAAGATAGACCACACTCTTTTATAAAATTCATAGTTCCCAGAGAAGAGTTTTGGGACTCTGGCAGGTTGGGGGATATAGGAACCCATCTTGAGAGAAATTGAGGCTGTCTCCAGAGCATAGGGTTTTTGGGTAGTCTACTGTTCTTTGGAGAGTCTGGACTAGACATAAGTCCAAATGCATTCATTGGCCCTGGTCATTCCTAGTTCCCTCTAGGGAAAGAAGCTTGAAAGCTTAAGAAAAATTCAGGTTAATAATTCTCAGAGAAAAGAAAGGGGTATCCCCTTCTCCTTTCTAGTAGGAAGACCCAGAGAGAGTTTAAAGGCACAAGATGAATAGAGAGAAAGAAAATTGCAAGAGAAGATGCAATATTTTCTTTAAAGTCTATTGAGTGGGCAGCTTAGTTAGTAGTCAGTCCTCTTTGACACAACTTCCTCTTCATTACTGTCACCAGAGGGACCCTAATATTTCTGTGTCATCTTAAAGTTCTTAAATGCTAAGCTCATTACTCCAGAATTATCCAAGGAAGCTCAGGTCAGGTTCATATATACTTCAATGGAATATTTTTTAACCAGAGCAGTTTGGGAGAGGGGAGTGCAATCTAATAGCTCCCATTACACTTTGTAACTGTGTAGTAAAAAAGTTATTATTAATATACTCATACCAAGGAACTAATGTATTATAGTAATCAATATATTTAAGAGTGAAAAAGAAAATAAAAATAATTTTTGTAAAGAAAAATAAAAAGAAAGAAAAATTCAGGTTACTTTGCATCAAGACACACAAAACAAATGCTTTTAAATCCCAAAATGGCCATTTCTTTTATTTTGTAATTCAGCTGACTGAGAGAAACATAGTAGATAACAGACTTACACTCACACACAAACACAAACTGCAAATTTCTTTCCTTTCTGTCTAGTACAGAGTTCTTCCCTTCTTCCTGGAGAAGAGAGTCTTCTCTTCTCTTTACTTCTCCCCTAGAGTTTCTTGTATATATCTCTTGTGCAGATCCTTCTGGTAGCCCAGTGTGAAGATCTCCCCACTCCAGGTGATCCAGTGATCCCAGATCATTTAATATTGACTCAACCCCAAAATGCTGAAGTTCCAGACCAGTGTCTGGAACCAGTATCTCAAAAGTTAGTAATCTAGTAAGAGTCATTTAAAAGTGGTTGCAAATAACTATAACCCAAAGTGAAATGGAATGAACACATATAAAAGGTACAACCAATTTGCTATTAGTTTTGAATGGGACCAGGTGAAGATGATCCCTATTGCATGACCCACAGGAAGTAGACAACATTGCTGACCATTGGTTAATAGTTTTTCAGTCCATCCAATGAAAAGACTTGGATCTTTTGCTATTTAAGCAAACTCATTATTTCCGACTCACCAAGCCAGACATCATGCTGGGAGATGGGAGCTGAGAGACTCTGGGTCTGCTCAGGAATGCTTGGACCTCTCCTTGCAAGGACCAAATAAATGCTTCCTCTTAGTATCTGAAAATGCCTCTGAGTAATCTGTTTGGCTAAGGGGGTCTAGCACCCATCCCACACAGTTTCTAGGGGAAATTAAATTCATTTTATGCCACTTAATTTTGTCAAATAAATTTAATTGCCTATTACTCACAGTGCCCTGTACTACCCACTGGGAAGCCAAAGGGGGGAAATAGTTTTTTTCCCTCAAGGAATTTCATTGTACTTGGCAATGGGGAATGATGAGGGTAGAGAGGGAAATGCAATCTGAACACATTTAAGTGTAATTCATGGAAGGAAACAAAAGATAGAACAAAGGGCTATAGAAATACAAACAGAAAGAGGCAGTAATCAGGAAAGGAAGAACTAGCATATGATGGAAGGAAAATAAGGATTTGAGGAGGCAATTAATTTTCTGAAGGGAGAGAGAAGGCTCCTGGAAAAGAGAAGAGGTGAGAAATGGAATGTCAAATTTGAGGAATAGCAAGCAGTCTAATTTGATTGTGACACAGTATGTGAAGGTGAATTATATGAAATAAAGCTAGAGAAATAGATTGAAACTAGTTTGGGGAGGACCTGAAAGGCCAAGAGAGGTCTGGCTATATTTTATTCTTGAAGCAACAAGTAGATAGGGGAAATATCTTGAAGGAGATATTTTAAATATATTTAAAATTAGGCCCTAACAAGATTATTTTGTCAATGGTAAGCAAGATGGACTAGAGAGGAGAGAGACCAGAAGCAAAAAGATGGATTAGGAGGGGATTATAATAGTTCACACAAAATAGGTGACGAGGACCAGCCATCTGAGTTCAAAACCAAAGATGGATTCAGGAGACTCTTGTGTAGATAGAACTGGCAGGACTTGGCAGCTGATTAGATATGGAGGAAAAGGGAAGAGTCAAGCGTGATCACCAAATTATTAAATTGGAGGGTGAGTCTTAGTTGGTATTATTGTCATATATGGAAGTTTGGAAGAGAAGTTGGGGGTATGAGGAGAAAATGCTGAATCTTATTTTTGGACATGTTAAGTGTGAGATATTCAAATGGAGAGGATGGAATAAAAAAATTTTATGGAGACAGAATAAGGCTTGGCAATTGATTGGGGGAGAGGGAAGGAAGAGTCACCCTTACAAATGAGAGAAAATTTGAGTTTGGCATTGTCAACAGAAGAGAAGATGATGTAGGGCAAAAATTTAGGAGAGAAATAAGGGCTGGATGGCTAGATTTAATTTATGTAGTCATGACTTTAATTCTCATCACCTTTTCCTTGTTACTTCAATAGTCTTTGTTTTGTTTTGTTTTGTTTTTGTTTTTTAATTTTTTTTTATTAAAAGCTTTTTATTTACAAAACATATGAGTGATTTTTCTACATTGACCTTTGCAAAAAACTTTTTTTTCTCAAGCTTTTTCCCTCCTTCCCCCCACCCCCCACCCCTAAATGACAGGTAATCTAATACATGGTAGATATGATAAATTATATGACAAATCCAATATATCTATACATATCTATACAGTTATCTTACTGCACAAGAAACATCAGATCTAGAAAGAGAAGAAGAAAAAAAACAACCTAAGAAGGAAAACAAAATGCATGGAAATATTCACAGAAAGCATTAAAATGCTGTGTTGTGGTCCACACTCAGTTCTCATAGGCCTCTCTCTGGTTGTATATGACTATCTTCATCACTGAACAATAGGAATTGGTTTGAATCACATCATTGTTGAAGAGAACCATGTCCATCAGAATTGATCATCGTATAGTCTTGTTGCTGTGTATAATGTTTTCCTGGTTCTGCTCATTTCACTCAGCATTAGTTCATGTAAGTCTCTCCAGGCCTCTCTGAAATCGTCCTGCTGGTCGTTTCTTATTTTTTTTTCTTTTTTATTTTTTTATTAAAGCTTTTTATTTGTATAACATATGTATGGGTAGTTCCCCAGCATTGATCTTTACAAAGCTTTCCATTACAAATTTTACCCCCAGTCCCCTCCCCTCCCCTAGATGGCAGGAAGTCCACTACATGTTAATAATGTTGAAATACTTGACAAGTTGTGCAAGAAAAATCCTATCTACAAGAAAAAAAAAAAGAAAATCAGAGAAAGGCAACACAATGCAAGCAAACCTCAATAGAGAGCATGAAAATGTTATGTTGTGGTCCATATTTCATATCCCTCTCTCTGGGTGTATATGGTCTTCTTCAGTGAACAATTGGAACTGGTTTGAAACAATTCTTTGTTGCAGAGAGCCATGTCCATCAGAATTGATCATCATATAATACTGTTGTTGCTGTGTATAATGATCTCCTGGTTCTGCTCACTTCACTCAGCATCAGTTCATGCAAGTCTCTCCAGGCCTCTCGGAAATCATCCTGCTGGTCGTTTCTTATTCAATAGTCTTTTAATTCATCTTCCTCACTCAAGTGTCTCTCCATACCTGGTCGATCTCATACTGGTTTTTCTTTAGAGAAGATATGAGGGTGTTAATCACCATAATAAACTCCATTGGCTCCCTAGTCTGTCTGGGATACAATGTTAGTTCTGTTTGCCTTTTAAATTTTTTAGAACCCAAAATATCTTTCTACCCTTACTATACATTATTCTCCCTTTCTCCCAGACAAAATGGTTTTCTCCTTGTTCCTTATTCATGCCATTCCATCTCACATTTCTTTGTCTTCGTATTGGCTGTCCTTTTTCCTGAAATATACCCACTCTTTATATCCATTGCCTCTCTTCCTTCAATATTTGGCTCCCATATCTCCTTTATTAATCAGGCTTTACAGTGTTACTCCCCCAATTCCTTCCTTATCCCCAGATCCCTAACAATCTTGAATTGTTGCTGTTTGTCCTTCATTCTCAACGAGGACCTTGACATCAGGAGGTGATGCCATGATATGCTAACTTGAATTAAAATGTTGTTACTGTTATTCTGTGACCCTATTTTTTTTTTTTTTGCAAAGATATTGGAGTGGTTTGCACTTCCTTCTCTAGCTCAGATGAGTTAAATCTTTTTTTTTTTTGCAAAACATATGTATGAGTAATTCTTCAACATTAACCCTTACAAAGCTTTCTGTTACAATTTTTTCTTCCCTACTCCCCACCCCTCCCCTAGATGGCAGAATATCCACTACATGATAATTATGTTAAAATACTTGACAAATCGAATATATGTATACATATTTCCACACTTATCATTGTTGTGCAAGAAAAATCGTATCTACAAGAAAGAAAAATCAGAGAAAGGAAACACAATGCAAGCAGACATCAATTGAGAGCATGAAAATGCTATGTTGTGGTCCACATTTCACATACCTCTCTCTGGGTGTATATGGTTTTCTTCACTGAACAATTGGAACTGGTTTGAAACATTTCATTGTTGAAGAGAGCCATGTCCATCAGAATTGATCATTATATAGTATTGTTGCTGCTGTGTATAATGATCTCCTGGTTCTTCTCGTTTCACTCAGCATCAGTTCATGCAAGTCTCTCCAGGCCTCTCTGAAATCATCCTGCTGGTCGTTTCTCACAGAACAATAATATTCCATAACATTCATATACCATAATTTATTCAGCCACTCTCCAATTGATGGGCATCTATTCAGTTTCCAGTTTCTAGCCACTACAAAAAGGGCTGCCACAAACATTCTTGCACATGTGGGGCCCCTTACTTCCTTTATGATTTCTTTGGGATATAAGCCCAATAGAAACACTGCTGGGTCAAAGGGTATGCACAGTTTGATAACTTTTTGAGCATAGCTCCAAATTGCTCTCCAGAATGGCTGGATCCGTTCACAGCTCCACCAACAATGCATCAGTGTCTCAGCCTTCCCACATCCCCTCCAACATTCATCATTAATTTTTCCTGTCATTTTAGCTAATCTGACAGGTGTGTAGTGGTACCTCAGGGTTGTCTTAATTTGCATTTCTCTGATCAATAGTGATTTGGAGCAACTTTTCATATGACTAGAAATAGTTTTAATTTCATCTTCTGAAAATTGTCTGTTCATATCCTTTAACCATTTATCGATTGGAGAATGGCTTGAATTCTTATAAATATGAGACAATTCTCTATATATTTTAGAGATGAGACCTTTATCAGAACCCTTAAATGTAAAGATGATTTCCTAATTTATTGCTTCCCTCCTAATCTTGACTGCATTGGTTTTGTTTGTACAAAAGCTTTTTAAACTTAATATAGTCAAAGTTATCTATCTGGTATTCAATTAAGAGTTCCAGTAGATGAGTTAAATCTTATTTACAGATGATGAAACTGTGGCAAACAGGAATAAGTGACTTGTCCAGGGTCTCATAGATTGTAAGTCTCTGAGACCAGATTTGAACTCATGTCTTCCTAACTCCAGGCCCTGTGCTCTATTCATATAGTGCCCTAGCAGCCCCTGAATTAAAACACCTTGTATTTATTTATTCTATATATATTGTTTTCCCAGCAAAATGTAAGTTTCTTGTATGTAGAGATTGTTTCAAACTTTTCTTTTAAAATATGAGGTTGACTGTTATTCATACTTCTGTCTAATGACTGAAAAACTACTTGTATTACATGGAAGTCTTTACTTGAACATAATACATTTAAAGGAAAATGTTTTCGCCTGCTTTGCAAAGCACCAAGAAGTTAAACTCTTCAAAGATTATAATTAAAGATAATGAAAATACTTTGCATTTTAATGACTTCACTCAATGATCCTCACAGACATTTTCTGGTTTGAAATGGCATTAGTTAGCTATATGGAGATGAGTTTCCTGTTGTCTCAATGATGTCATGGGGTAAGGTATGTTAGAGAGAGAATAGCTGACTTATATAGTCTTTTGCATATATTAATCCTAACCCACCTTCCTTCCCCCAGCAAAAGATTTTACCTTACATTTTAAGGAAAAGAAACAATGCAAAACAAAACTGTGTTCATCCAGTGAAAGCTCCCCTATTTTCTGAAACCTTCATTTCAAAACACCTTGATCTTATTCTGATCCAATCTTTCTTGGCTCTAGTTTTAGAGGAAGAGATGTCACTTCTCCTTGACAATGCACTTGATCTTATTTCCTCTTATCTTCTCCAGAAACTTGCCCTTCAATCATTCTATATCTCCTTAATTTTCAACCTTTTCTTTATTCACTGACTCCTTTCATTTACTTGATCCTGATGGCTCCTAACAAAGAAATTCTTAACCTGAGGTCCACAGGCCTTTTTTAACTTCATAATTGTATTTCAATAATAAATCAATTATATTGAATATGAAATATAATAACAAAATGAAAAATTTTAAAAGGTATTTTATGTATTAAATTGGTTTTGTAATCCTATGTATTATTTAAAATATTATATATGTATATATTTAATTAAAGCTTTTTATTTGCATAACATATGTATGGGTAGTTCTTCAACATTGACCATTACAAAGCTTTCCATTACAAATTTCCCCCCCTATTCACCTTCCCTCCCCTAGATGGCAGGAAGTCTACTACATGTTAATTATATTAAAATATTTGACAAGTCGAATAAAATATTATATTTTGTAATCCTATATATTTTACTTGAGGTATTCAAAGACATTTTTCTAAGGAATAACTAGACTTGATAAAAAGTCCCATGACATACACATGCAAAAAAAAAAAATCTTTTAAGGACCCCTATCAGAATTATCATCTCCTCCCTTAGCTAACCTCCTAGAAAAAGACTGTCTATGGTCATTGCCTGTGTATCTTCACTTTTCATTTTTTTTAACCTATTACACTCTAGTGTCTGTTTTTACCAGTTGATAGAAACTATTCTCTTCAAGTTCACCAATGATCTTTGTAATCCAGTGACCTTTTCTAAGTTTTTATCCTTCTTAACTATAGTCTCTGTCATCTCGTCTGTCCCCCCCAAGCCTGAAATGACTTCCCTCTTCTTCTTTACCTCTTATAATCCCCCAGATCACTTCAAGGTTGGGATCAGGTTCTACTTCCTGAGACTTTTCCTATTTCTCTTAATTGTTGATCTCCCCAACAGCCCACACCTATCACATTGTATTTATGTTCTATGTTGCCTACATTAATTCATCAGTGAATATAGTGTACCACTTTATTAGAATATATCCTTCTTGAGGATTTTTTTTTGTATTTGTATTTTCAATATCTAGTATAATTTCCATCAATTAGTAGATGCATAATGAATGCTTAAGATTAATTGATCAAAGAATCATGTAATGTAATGTAAGATCCATGTAAGATCATAGATCTAGAGCTTGAAGAGAACCTTAGAAGCCATGTAGTTCCGCCCTCTCGTTTGACAAATGAAGAAAACAAGTCCCAGAAAAGTTAATCATCTTATTCAAGGTACACAGGCAAAAAAATGTGAGAGATATAATTTAAATTCTCTTCCTCCAACACAAGAGCATTTTTTTTTTAAAGCAGTACTTTGAAGTAAGGAGCTAGCTTACATAGTGGATAGAGAGGAGGGCTTGAAGTCAGGAAGACCCATTTTCATGAGTATAAATCTGGCCTCAGACACTTCCTAGTTGTGTGAATCTGGTCAAGTCATTTAACCCTGCTTGCCTCAGTTTCCTCATTTGTAACATGAGCTGGAGAAGGAAATATATCTAATCATATTGAAGCAATTAACCCATTCTTACTCTCTTTCCAGAGATGATGAATACTTCATTAAAAATATTTAGCACCATCCAAATTATTCACTGCCATATCCCTTTTTATTTCTAAATTGCTATAGATGTGCACATTGTGCAATAGTAACCTATGTTTGTTTTTAATGGCAGCCATAACTAACTGCTATTTCCTGAAGCTATCCAGGCCATGAGCTCCTATCTCACTAGGAGTAACCTTCACCTCTTAAACTTTGCCCTAGTCATTGTGGGCTGGATCTCACAATTCCCTCCATGGGACAAGTGGGTTGGAGAGTATGGCATTTGGAGGAGGAAACATCTTCCATGATCTCTTTGGGCATCACCTGGGTGGGGATCTGGAAAGCATGTCTTTACAGCACCATCCTGCATCCTCCTCGGCGGAGATCTGGAAAAATTTGCCACTCTTATATCAAATATGACACTTTTCTCCTTCAGGATTTTAGGATTATTCAGAACATCTTTCTGTTTGCTTGTGGTTTGGGGGCTACAAGAAAAGTCCCATTAGCATTGCAACAAGGAACTTCTACATGAGAATTGTCCATAACTGAGCAATGTGTGAGCCATTCACCATTGGAGGATTCTTTTTTACATTTGCTGGGATCTGCATCTTAATTTGTGTAATATGGAATTTTCATTCTGTGTTTACAAATCAAAGTATAACTTTCCCTGCCACTTTTTATATCCTACTCAGGCGTAAATCACAGGAAATAGGGGATTCGGTGAGCATGACCATATTAGCTGCCATCCTGATGGGTGGGATTTTTTCCTGTCTTTTAAAGATCACATAAACAGCCAAGTACATCCTGTGCCCATGGGTGGACATCAGTTCCTGAAATATGAAACTCCTGTGTATTTTGGCTCTTCAAATGTTTGAAAGAGATACACTAAGATGTACAAGATTGGGTAGTAAAAATATTACCCATAATCATTACCAAGTACTTTTGATTAATGTAAATGTGCTTTTTGGCCTAAAGCTGAAGACTACTCTTTCCTGGCTCTTCAGATGACTAATATACATTAAGATATATTAGATTGTTTGTTGTCTAGGGCAGGGGATGGGGGAAAGGGAAGGATAAAAAAAATTGGAACATAGGATTTTGCAGGGGGGTATGTGAGAAACTATGTTTGCAAGTATTTAAAAAAATAAAAATCTAGGGGCAGCTAGATGGAGCAGTGGAGAGAGTACTAGCCCTGAAATCAGGAGGACCTGAGTTCAAGTTTAATCTCAGACATAACATTTCCTAGCTGTGTGACCCGAGACAAGTCACTTAAACCCAATTGTCTCATCAAAAATAATAATAATAGGGGGCGGAGCCAAGATGGCGGAGTGAAAAGGTGACTTTCTGCCTCTCCTCCGATCTTTTCTCAAATCAACAATAAAATAAGCCTCTGAATTGATCTTCAAGTCAACGAACTCAGAAATATTTGGGCACGGCTCTCTGGAGAACTTCATATCAGGTTAGTCGGACTGGGACAGAGAAATAAATAGACGACCTCTGTGTAGGCCGGAAGTGAGGGTGGGACTCAGCTCAGCTCATCGTGGCAGAAATCCCAAACTCCAAACTCCAAATTCCAAACACCTGGAGTTTATCTGAGGCACTCAGGACACTCTGCCCTGATTGGGGGCAGGTGTTCTGGCAGACTTGCCTTGTTTAAGGAGTAATTCGGACTTAGTCCTAGCCCCCACCGGCCCAGCACCTTAAGTCAACTCGCCAAAGTGCCCCAGGGCAAAGCTTTTCAGCCGCCTTTCAGCCGCCGTTTTTTTTTCCCTACCTTAAAGAGATATCTACGATGTCTTAAAAAAAATGAAGAAGCAAAAGAGAGCTCTCACCATAGACAGCTTTTATCAAGGCAAAGAAGCGATGACCCCAGATACTGAGGTTCCTTTAGACAAAACTCAAGAGAAAATCAGCAAGGACCATCACTGGTCCCCTTTTCAAAAGGCCTTTCTGGAAGATTGCTTAAAGAACCTCAAAAGAGAGCTGGAGGATAAATGGGAAAATAAACGGAAATCAGTGCAAGAAGGATACATCTTGCAAGAAGGATATGATGCCCTGCAAAAGAGATATGAAAAAGACACCAATTTTTTTTTTTTTTTTTTTTGCTTTTTTTTGCTGAGGCAATTGGGGTTAAGCGACTTGCCCAGGGTCACACAGCTAGGAAGTGTTTGAGACCAGATTTGAACTCAGGTCCTCCTGACTTCAGGGCTGGTGCTCTAACCACTGCGCCACCTAGCTGCCCCAAAAAGACACCAATTTATTGAAAAATAAAATTAGTGAAGTGGAAAAAGAGTGCAATGAACAAAATGGCCAGTTACAAAAGGAGCTTAAAAAGGTAACTGAAGAAAACAACACTTTAAAAATAAGAATTGAACAAATGCAAGTGAATGACTCAATAAGACTGCAAGAATGAAACAAAATCAAAAAAAAATGAAAAATTAGAAGAAAATATGAAATATCTCCTAGGAAAAACAACTGACTTGGAAAATAGATCTAGGAGAGACAATCTAAGGATTATTGGACTTCCTGAAAGCCATGATGAAAAAAAGAATCTAAACACTATCTTCCAGGAAATCCTGAAAGAAAACTGCCCTGAGATTGTAGAATCAAAGGGCAAAATCACCATTGGAAGAATTCACTGATCACCTCCTGAAAGAGACCCCAAAATTAAGACCCCAAGGAATATCATGGCTAAATTCCAGGACTATAGCACCAAGGAACAGATTCTGCTAGCAGCTAGAAAGAAACAATTCAAATACCGAGGATCAATAATTAGAATCACACAGGATCTATCAGCCTCCACACTGAAAGATCGAAGGGCCTGGAACCAGATATCCCGAAGGGCAAAGGAACTTGGATTACAACCAAGAATAACCTATCCAGCTAGAATGAGCATTATCCTCTAGGGAAGAAGATGGTCATTCAATGATATAGGTGAATTTCACCTATTTCTAATGAAAAGACCGGAGCTGACCAAAAAATTTGACACCCAAACACAGAACTCAAGAGATGCATAAAAAGGTAAAAAGGAAAGGACTCTTGAGAACTTTATTTTTACTAGGGGGATACTTAAAGTTTGGGGGTATAATTAACTAGATATTACTTTGATATTATGAAAAAGAGAACTAGAGGGGAAAAGGTTGTCATACTGGGGAAAAGAGGGGAAAAGTGGTAAAAAGGAGGTAAAAACAAGGTAAAATCACTTGAAGAGGCAAAGAAAACCTAATATAATTGAGAGAAAGAGGGGAGGGAGACGAGCACTGTGTAAATCTTACTCTCATCAGGTTGGGCTCTAAAAGTATATATCAGACATTTGATTTCACATAGAAACTTGTCTGTTGCTAGAGGGAAGTGGGAGGGAAAGGAGGAAAAGTAAGGGACAAACTAATAGAAGAGAAAATAGAAGAATCAGGGGAAAGGAGTAAAAATAATAATAATAAAACAAAAAAAATCTATTAAAATTTTTTTGAAAAACAAAATAGAAGAATACTATGAAGTACAAGTTTGGGTAGTAAAAAAAAAAAAAAAATTGCCTAAACTCATTATCAAGTAAACAGAAGAAACTTGGCTAAGGTAAATGTGCTTTTTGGTTTAAAACTGAAGGCCACATTTTTGGCATTTGAAATGTTTAAAATAGATGAACATGATGAATTCAATACAAGGTTGAGCAGGAAAAAAATTACCAAGACTCATTACCAAGGGCACAGAAGACTTTTGGCTAAGGTAAATGTGCCTTTTGGTCTAAAGTTGAAGACTACTATTTTTTGGCTCTTCAGATGTTTAAAATAGATGAACACTATGAATTCAGGACCGGGTTAGGTAGTAAAAAAAATTATCTAAGGACTACAAGGTTGGATAGGAAAAAATTTACCCAGACTCATTACCAACTATACAGAAGACCTTTGGCTAAGGTAAATGTACCTTTTGGTTTAAAGCTGAAAACTACTCTTTTTTGGCTCTTCAAATGTTTAAAATAGATGAACAATATGAATTCAGAACAAGGCTAGGTAATAAAAAAAATTACCTGAACTCATTACCAAGTCTACCTGCAAAGACAAATGCAGGAGTTATATAAACACAATTGCAAAACACTTCTCACACAAATAAAGTCATATCTAATAATTGGAAAAATATCAGTTGCTCATGGGTAGGCCAAGCTAATATAATAAAAATAACAATCCTACCTAGATTAGTATACTTATTCAGTGCCATACCAATCAAAGTATCAAAAAATTATTTTATAGAGCTACAGATAATTACAAAATTAATCTGGAAGACCAAAAGAGCTACAGATAATAATTACAAAATTAATCTGGAAGACCAAAAGAGAATTAATGAAGAAAAATAGAAAGGAAAGTGGCCTAAGTGTACCAGACCTGAAACTATTTTAAAGGTGGCAGTCATCAAAATCATTTGGTATTGGCCAAGAAATAGAGTAGTGTTAAGGTTAAGTACTCATTAAAATCTAGTCTTTTAATTAGGAATGCTTGAAAGTCCTCTATTTCATCAAGTATCCATTTCCCCCAAAAAGATTATATTCAATTTTGTGGGTAGAGATTGATGATTCTTGGTGATAATCCTAATTCCTTTGTTTTCTGGTATTTCATATTCCTAGTCCTCCATTTCATTAATGTGAAAGTCACCAAGTCTTGTGTAATCCTGATTGGAGCCCCACAATAAAATTTGAATTTTTTTTCTTTTTGGTTTTTTACTTTTTCCTTTTTCTGGAAGCTCCAGAAGTGGGCTGTGATGTTCTTGGGAGTTCTTATTTTGGGATCTCTTTCAGGTGATGATTGGCAAATTCTTTCAGTTTCTATTATTCCCTCTGGTTCTACTATTTAAGGGCAGTTTTCTTTGATAATATCTTGAAAGGTGTTGTCCAGGCTTTTTTTTTTTTTAATTTTTTTAAATTTTGGCTTTCAGGTAGACCAATAATTTTTAAATGATTTCTCCTGGATCTATTTTCTAGGTCAATTGTTTTTCTAGTGAAAAACTTCACATTTTCTTCTATTTTCTACTTTTTTGATTTTGCTTTTGTCAGGCTGGATATCTCATAGAGTGATAAGCTTCCACTTTCTCAATTCTAATTTTCAAGGAATTATTTTCTTCATTGAGTTTTTGTACTTCTTTTTCATTTGACCAATTCTATTTTTTAGGGAGTTATTTTCTTTAGTGAATTTTTATATCTTTTTCCATGCTGTTTACTCTTTTTTTGTAATTTTTAACATTGCTCACCTTTCTTTTCCCAATTTTTCTTCTACTTCCCTAATTTGATTTTTAAATTGCTTTTGAAGCTCTTCTAAAAGTCTTTTTGGGGTCTGAGAACAAATTAGTTTTTTGAGTCTTGATCTTCCCTATCACCACATCTTTTGTACATTCAAATTCTATTTTTGTCCACTTTTTTTCTGCCTATTTTGTGACTTGGTTTTTCATGTCAGGATTGGGCTAAAGCCCTGCAATGTCCCAAGCATTTTGTGCCAGGGCTGGGGTCTTGCTGAGGTTGGCTTTCACTGAGCTTCAGGAACTAACAACTTGCTTGCTCAGAGACTAGGCTTCCTTGTGGCTTGTACTGGAGGCTGTGGCCTCCCTTTTGACCTCCTCAGACTGTGGGACTTCTTGGCCAGCCTGCCTTTGAGGCTGGGCTCCTTGGGAAATAGCATTGCTTATGTGGGCTATTCCTGGGGGAGAGACCTCCGTGCTCTTCTGCCCCAACGATGGGGCCCTGCTTCTGGGCTGCCATGGAAACAGGCCCTCTCTGTTGGAAGGCCCCAGGAGCAGGGGCTCCCTACTGGTTGGCAATGGGGGCAAGGCCCTGCTGCCCAGCTTTGAGGGTGGGGCCACAGGGCTAGGGCCCTGCTCTGCTGCTCAGAGTCCTGGCTTGCCTAGGGGCCCCTTGGTTGAAGGAGACTGGGGCCTTCCAGGGGAGGATTCCAGGCTTAGAGTCTTTCAAGGATTAACATGAACAAATCATTTGTTTTTTACAAGGAAATACATACCAAATGTCTAAGACTGATATCAGTAATTGGGTAGCTCAAAAGAAAGATTGGGGCAGAGTGGGAATGACTTGACTCTAAAAAGCAAAACTATCTAGGAAAAGGGAAAAATAATTGTTATACAAATGAGGTGCAGAGGAAGAGCACTCACAGAGGCATTATAGGGGGGAGGAGGGCTTATAGTTCTGAAAACCTACTCAGCTCAGGAATGGATTAAATGGACAACACTACATTTATACTATGAAGGATATAGCTCTCTCCAAAATCCATAAGTGGGTAAGGAAAGTGGGGAGGAAATAGGATAATGTGGGATATAGAAGGATCTGTAGATTTATGGCAGTGGAGCAATGTGTAGATTAATGGGAATGGGATAAAGAGGGAAGGATGGAGGGAGAAGATAAGGGAGGGATCCATGGGCAAGGCAAGTTAAGGCACAGAATTAAAGTAGAAGAGTTATCAGGGATAGGAAATAAGAGATAGACAGAAACACTACAACAAGAATCAGGAGTGGAATTTATTAGAAAGAAAAGTAGGGCTAAAACCATAGATTTTAGATAAAGTCAAACTTAAAGATTCATTGAACAGAGAAATCTACATTGTATTTCAGCCATATTAATATTTAGATGCATGTTTACATATGGGTAAATGGATATGTATTTTTTTATGTCTAAGTACATGTGAGCATGCATGTAGGTAGGTCTATGTATGTATATACATATAGATATATGTGTATGTGAATGTGTATATGCATATATATGTATATGTATGTGTGTATATATAAGCTTAAGTGTAGCCTGCTTGGGAAAGATGGGGATGGGTTAAAAGGGGAAAAAATAAAGGAAAAAGTGCTAGGTAGAGAAAAAAAGAATAACCTACAAGGAGGCAAAGAAAAGATGGACACTCATGAGTATATTTCTTCTATTATCATATAGGAAAGGGAAACTTAAATATTTTGAATCCTCCCTCATGTTGTGCTGGGCATATAATGATGTTTTGTATTTTCCTTTTTTGTCTTTCTTTTTTCTATTCTATTTTTTCTTACTCTGTATTTAGTTCAAAAAAAAAAGGAAAAAAAAAACATTTGAAGCCTCTAATAGTTCAACCACTTAGGATTCATGACCTTGAAAATTTTTGGTGGACCTGATGCCAAAGCACTGTGTCTTGAAGGCCATCATCCCATTACCATATTGTTAATTTACCTAATAAAGCAACCATACTGCTGAGAAAGGCTACAGGTGGAGGAGACCCAAATTGGGAATATTAGAGACTATGGCCCAATGGGAAGAAAGCAGCAGAAACCATGGGAAAGTAAAACACATACCAGGCAGAAAAAGAGGTGACAACAAGGAGATATTACTGTTTACCTAGCCTTCAGATGAGGGCTAAGAGACTAAAGTAGGACTAAAGACTAGCAGGAACAATCCTGAAACCTCAGAGACTGCAGTGGAAAAGGGAGCTACTTTAGATGATATTATGGTTTACTTAGAAAATCCAAGAAAGTAAAAAATTAATTGAAAATATTTGTAATTTCTGCAAAGTTGCAAGATAGAAAATAACCCTAAATGATCACAGAGGATCAACAAACAAACCCAAAATAATCAGACAAGAAGAGATATTGAAATTTTAAGAAGCGAATAAGTTAGAAAGTTTACAAATGCCATAGAAATGACAAAACTAAAAACAGAATCTTTGAATATACTTACAAAATAGATAAAACAAGTCAATCTGGTTAAGAACAGGATAGAAAATCAATTCAGCCAGCAAATAAATAAGGTGAAGCAAAACCAGAAGAAATAAAAAGAATGATCAGAACTTTATATGCTAAGGAATTGGAGAAGCCAAAATAAATTGAGGATTACCAATCTAAAAAATGATGAAATAAAATTATTCAATAATCCAATCTCAGAACTGTAACAAGAACTAACTGTAAAGTAACTGACAGTAGGAGGAGGGAAGGAAAGCAGAACTCTGCATCCTGATGAATTCACAGGAGAGCTCTATCAATCTGAAAAAGTAATAGTTCCAATACACATTTTTTCCTCAAAAATTAAGAATATGACAAATATAGTCATAATTCTAAACCATCAAAGTATAAGGAAAACCAAAGACCAATACCATTAATGAATATTGATTTTAAAAAGATATAAAATATGAGGGGCAGCTAGGTGGTGCAGTGGATAGAGCATCAGCCCTGAAGTCAGGAGGACCTGAGTTCAAATCTGTTCTCAGACACTTAACGTTTCCTAGCTGTGTGACCCTGGGCAAGTCACTTAACCTCAATTGCCTCAGGAAAAAAAAAAAAAAAGATATAAAATATGGTCAAACAGGTTGCAGCAATTCTTTCAGAAATCATTATGACCATGATAGCAAAAAATCAATGTTAGGGAAACTGTTGACATAACCACATTAAAAACAAAAACATCTTCAATAGATCAGGGAGAATCAGAAACAATGGGATTCAATAACTCAGTATTTTCTAAACCAACAACTGAATTCACTTAAAAAATAACTTCCTGTTTGCCAGTTATTTGGAGGAAGGGGGGAACTAGAAAGTAGTCTAACAGAAATCAGGCTTAGACCAACTTTGTGCATCATAATAAAAATATAAAAATGGAAATGGAATACAAATATTAAATATTTATCATATAAAAATTAGAAGAGAATCAGATCCTATCTCTTCCACAGTTATGAGTTGGTTATGTTTTCTTTAATGTTTTAAAATTTTTTCCAGTTGGCACTTTGAGTCCATCATCTCTCTGGAAATAGTGTGTTTCATTATTAGTCTTTTATAATCATGCTTGGTTATTGCATTGGTGAAAGTTCTTCAGTCTTCCACAGTTATCTGTTTTTACATTTTTTTATTGCTATTGCACAGTTGTTTTAGCAAATGTAATCTTAAGGAAATAAGAGAAGAAAAATTTTAAAATAGATAAATTGGGTTACTTTTGCACAAACAAATCAATGCATCTTGCTTTTGAATAGGAGTATCTGAATAGGAAAAAATTTTCTATCAAATTTTTCAGATAAGGAGTTGATTTCCAAGATTAATTTGCAATGAACAAATATTATAAACAGAGATATAGATGTGTATATCAGAAACATATATGTGTGCTTATATATATTTTATACAACAGAACCATGCTACTCATCATTAATTGGTTCTAGAAGCCATAATGAGTAGCCAAACAATGAGTAATGAAGTATTCCCATAAGAAGCATATCTCCAGTCTGCAGCCTAATCCCCCTTTTCCAATAAATTCCCCAAAGGGGGCAAGTTGGGCTTCCAGTTTACAGAGAAGTAAGCTAGCTCAGCCCAGGCCAGCCAAACTGGGCTGGACCTCTTTTTGAGAGGTACCATAACCTCTGGCCCCTTCTCCTCCCCCAAGGCTGTCCAAGCTTCTTTGGGGGAATGGAGGTGGGGTAGCTAGACATGGATGGAGAAGCTGTGGTCTCCTGCCATCCATGGCCCAGGGTTCCCACTTTTTCTCATGAGCTTATCAGCCCCTCTCTGCCTCCTCTATAATACTGCTGTTTTGGGAAAGAAGAGAGACTATGCTGTAGCTCCATTGTTCTGCAGGAACAATCTGTCTGCTGATGCACACAACTGCAGCATCTTGGGCTCCAACCTAACCATCCTGTATATTTTTGCCTTCACCGGGGAGGAGCTGCCCCTGGCTGAAGGCAGTGGCAGGGGCTCTGTGGGCTGGGCAGTCAGCCTGGCTAGCCTGCCATCCCTAGTGCTCAGCAAGACCTCTTGCTGGATGGCTGTGATGTCAGTGGGGTCAATGAGGGCTTTGGGCTGCCTGATCCACTCCTTGATGAGCCCCTGACATTGACAAGGGAGCCTCTTGGACCTTCTACTCCTACTAGTTCATATTCCCAGGCCATATTCCCATCCTCCACCCTGGTGGGGGGGGCAGTTATCCTTCAGCTCTCCAAGCCCAGAGCAGCCACCATAATGTTGAATCAATGCATCAACTGCCCCCCACACTTTTTTTAAATGTATTGTTCAATTTAGCTGCTTTTCCCCTTTTCCTCCTATTTTTCTTTGCTTATTTCTTTTTAAATTAAAAATACTTTTTATTTCAGAGAAGGGGAAGAGATTGGACACATGTATATTTGATCCTTATAACACCTTTGCAAGATGGATGCTGTTATAACCTATTTTATAGTTAATGATACAGGCAAACAGAACTTAAGTCACAAAGTCACACATCTAATAAATGTCTGAGGCTGGATTTGGAGTCAAGTTTCCTGACTCCAGTACTCTATTTCACCACTTTGCTGCCAGGTGACTCTTTAGAAGGAGAGAAGTGGACAGATATTGGGAAAATTTTTAGTAATACAGAAATTTATAAGGGTTTTTTTTAAAGAAAATAAAAAGAAATCTAGCAAAATTTAAATTCCCTTATTAGAAAAGCACACAAAAGTCAAATGAAAAAAAATTCCATGGATAAACCAAGCCTCCACATTTACTAAGGTACCTGTGTTGGTTTTCAGCATGAGGTAAAAGGGGAAACACAATTAAACCCTCTTGCATGGCTTCCAGCCTTGGAAAACATTCCCAGAACATACTTTTCAACAACTCCCCTCTCCCCCTCAGGAGTAACCTATTCTTTCCTTACTTAACATATTTCCTTTGGTTCTGCTAGGACTAAACAAGACTTAGGAGTATTGGTGAGAAAAGGGCCAATAAGTTAAAACAATTATGATGTTAAAGGAAAATAATTTATAACCCTTGATAGAAATCTGGGAAAGGAGATTAGAAGCATCCTCAATGAGAAAAGAGCTGTTTGCTTCAGGCTGGGATGGGCAGAAATGGTCCACAGAGCTGGAGCAGCTCAAACTTGAAGTGCCCTCTGGTGGCTTGTGTAAGTAAACATTGTCGCTCTAAGCAGCTATTCCAGCTCCTTCCTTAGGACCAAATAAAGCCCTTGGTTGACATTGTGTGGGCTCTGATGCTTTCCATGAAAAGGAGCAGTGAGTTCAGAGTGAGACACTACTATAGATCCCTTAACACAGTCATAATCATAGCTAATCACTGTCACTGCTCCCAAATTGTATTGATTATTTGAAACTTGACTCTAGTTTTCCCTCATCTAGATGAGAAGCAGGTGTCCAGCCCAGTATGTACTCTTCAGGAGGACAAAGAGAAATTTCAGACCTTGTCCAGATCCTTTGACCACTCCTGACATCATTTGGGTTTGCACACCAGTTCATGAGTACATACTAGGTACTTAACATACACTGATTGATTGATTGATTGAATAAATCTATTTTGGGTCATAGATTTAGAAGGGATCTCAGAGGTCATCCAGTTGAACTTCTTCCTTTAACACAAAGCAGCTGAGGCATTGAGAAGTGAAAAAACCTGCCCAGATTCATACAGTTGGTTAGGAGTGAAGATTTAAACCCAGGGATTCTTATTCCAAATCGAGTGCTCTTCTGATTACATCATGCCATGGATGCCATCTTCTAATAACCTGCTAGATTCAGGAATTGTCATGTACTTCAAGGACATTCTTATGTATTCCATGGAGTAAAAGTAACAAACTCAATTAGCTTAAGTTTTGCTGTCATGATAGACTCCCGCTGCCCCAAATTTATAACCTGTTGGGGTGACATATCCACTTACTTTCTCACTTTTTAGCTTCGCATGTTCACTCACCAGTGACTAAAGGGATCTTGAAAGTATATCAGATAGCTAATACCTGCCAATACTTTGCTGTCATAACTTCCAAATATTGATAATATTCTATGGGGGTTTACTATGGGACCTGGATCTATACAACTTCTTAAGTCATCTACTCAGGCAGAAAATGCCTGCCTCACCTTCCCAATATTCCTCAACTCAAGTCATATTCATTCACTAGGAACACAATCATTTCTTGGAGTTCCAAGTTATATCCTCCATTTCCATCTATCTTCTCAAGGATGCACATCACTCTTGCCCCCACAGTCCCCATACACTCAAACACTATACTCTCTCTGCTTCTCCATAATCATACCACTAACTAATGACCCTTCTTTTTTCCTCACTGTCACTCAAACCATATAGGAATTCTCTGTCTTCTACCCACAGTCCTTGTACCTTGTAGACCTTCACTTGTCCATATCTTTGCAAGGGTTGGGATGAACCAGGAAAGATGGAGAAAGCAGAGTCCTTGGCAGGGGAGAGTGGGGAAAAGATGGGCCAGATCTTCTGACTCCCTCTGTAATGACACCCCCCCACCCCGAGAAGACTCTCTCTCCTGGGCTTCTTCCCTTTTCCCCATCTTGGCAGCTATGCATGGGGAACCCAACTGGACCTGATCAGGCACTTATCACAGCTCCTTCTCTTCTCTTCCTTCTTTCCCTTTTCTTCCCCTGTCACAGAGGAGCCTACTTTATTTGTGGGTGTTTTGCCCAAAGGAATGTAAATTTTGATCATTGAAACCCCACAATATATCTTGGGGTTTAAGGACCTGATTACTTACTTAAGGATCCTGCCTTAAACTCAAATCATTCTGGCTTTCATAGATTAGTCAATAGTAGGTCCCAGGCTGTGCCCTACTTGGTCACTGTTTGGGCCCTGTTTGGCTCAGAGTGAATATAAATGGCAATTGTTTCTGTTATAGCCAGAAACCTTGAGGGTCTTCCACCTCCCAGACTGATTTTTTTTTTTTTTTAAGTTTTGGACTAGTAAAAGAAGCAATTCTCTGCCTCATGTCTTACGTAGCCTTAATCTCTGAGATGTTGCCTCAGTCAAACAGATCCATTAAAGATTTTAATTTAAACAGTCCAAGGTCTCCTCACTGCATCCAAGGCCATTTGGATCATCCTGATTCCTGTCTTGACACTACACCCAGATAGTTCTGAAAAAGAAATGGAGGTTAGTGATTGAACAGCCCTCTCATGTAAATCCAATTCACTTTCGTGTCATGGTATCACCTCCCTGAAGTCATGGTTCTCCTTGAGAATGAAGCACATAAAACAACAGCTATCCAAGGCTAACATAGCACCAAGGGGCACAGTTTGGTGATTCCAAACTGAGCTCAATAAAAGTATATTTGGTTCTGCCTGATGTGTCATATTTTATCTCTGTGAATCCCTACATCCCCAATTTTGAAATTTTATTTACAAATGATCCAAACTTATGATGGCTTCCCCATTACTGAAAAGTTGTGAAGAAAGCATTTTCAGAACTCCAGCTAAAGTCCAGGCCATCCCTACACTGGATTCAGAAAGTCAATGAAATACCTACAAGAGAGAGCCCCATCCTCATGGAACTCTCCAAGAATGCAATCCTGTTCATGACAATCTCATAATTAGCAAGTTAACCCAACCAGCCAGATCGCATAATGGGGATGGCTCTACATCATGTCATCCTCCAAAGATGTGAACAAAAGCTCCACAACCCTCAAGTCAGAAGATGTCTTTTCTCTTGCTGCCTGTTTCCCCATGCTGCTGCAGCAAAGCTGAAGAATACCACTGACCAAGACAATGGTCATAAATCAGTCCCTGTGGGGATTACACTGTGCAGGGACAGAATTCTGTCCATTTCCTATGTCACTTTGTTACCCATTTTTGATCTTCAGTCTCTTTTCAATCTTGTAAGATTCTTTGTGATCCCATTTGGGATTTTCTTGGCAAAAATACTAGAGTGGTTTACCATTTTTTTTTTCTGCAGCTCATTTTACAAATGAGGAAACTGAGGTAAACAGGCTAAGTGACTTGCCCAGAGTCACATAGCTAGTGTCTGAGGCCAGAATTGAACTCAGGAAGATGAGTCTTCCTGACTTTGGGACCTTGTACTTCACCCACTGTTTTCAGTAAGCTAGTATAATTCAAACTTCTTGTGTCCCCTGGTGACTTACACAGACAATGCTATATCTGCTACTTCCACAGCAGGTATTCCAAGCCATTTCTAGTACATAGAAATATTGTGCATTCTGTTTCTCTGTACTCCATGTTTCAGCTATACTAGACCATGAGCTGTTTCTCAATTTCATGTCCAATTTGAGATAGACTGCTGTGGAAATTACACCTGGAGAAGTCACTGCTGTTCCTAAATGTCTCACTTGAAGTTAGTCCCCACACCAAAGAGTTGGTTGTAATGGATTGGAAGTTGTAGAGATTTAGATTTTAGCTCTATTTAAGAAAAAATAATTCACAATAATTAGAGCTCTTGCTGTTCATTCATTTCAGTTGTGGCCAAGTCTTCATGATCCCATTTAGGCTTTTTTCAGCAGATACTGGAGTAGTTTGCCATTTCCTTCTCCAGATCATATAACAATGGAAGGACTGATGCAAACAGGGTGAAGTAACTTGCCTCAGACAGAAAGTATCTGAGGCCCCATTTGAACTTGGGAAGATAAGTTTTCCTGATCTGTACTCGTACTTGTATTCTATTCACTATGGAAATGGGCTATCATAAGAGATAGTGAAACCTATTACTGAAAAAGTCTTCAAAGAGAGTCCTGGATGACTGCTTGTTAGGAATGTTCTTTATTTATGGTTTAGACCACATCATCTCTGAGGCTCCTGACAAATGAGATCCTATATGTTTGTGTAATAACTTCTGGCTTATTAAAAAGAGTTTTTATTCTAGCTCTGGTTGAAAAACTTTTTCAAGGTGACTACCCTGTTGTATTGTGACTTTAGAATTTAGGGAAATGAGACCATCTATCATTTATTTTAGTTGTCCACCCATAAGACTTCATTTGTTCATATACACATTCTTTTGACTGCCATGCTGATAACTTCCAAATTAAACAATTATGATCAACTATACTTTTTGGTGAGTAACAGTGTGGTGTAACAAACATAGAATCAACTTTGAATCCAGAAGATCTAGAATCAAATCCTTCCTTTGACACAAACAACTTTTTAAAATTATGAATTTCAAAAAAGACATAGATATGCATTGCTAAAAGTTCCTTCTTCTAATGAAATCATGAGTGATGGATCTAGTTAAAAAAATATTATTTGGTATTATTACTTAGATATAGGGGGTTGGTAGAGGGCCTAGTGGAAAAAAACCAGACTTGGAGATAGGAATACTCATCTTTATGAGTTCAAATCTAATTTCAGACACTTCCCTTGTGGCAACTCACTTACCTTGATTTCCTCATCTGTAAAATGAACAGGAGAAGGAAATAGCAAACTACTCTGCTACGAATACTTCAAGTGAAGTCAGAGTCAGATATGATTGAAAATGATAGAACAGAACTTACCTAGTATTAGGGCCCAAAAAGTCGGGGACCCTGATAAGAAGTTTGTCTAAACTTGAGGATAAGAAGGTATTGTGTGAAGTTCCCTTGAGGACTTGATGAGATTACTGATAATGGCTCCGAAAAAAGCTATTCAAAGTGATCTAAAAAACAGGCTTGCCCCCAGGTGTGCTCTTTTATCAGGATGTGAGCTCCACTATCTTTCTGACCTCCTCATGGCAACACTAAGTTAATTGCTAAAAGATGGGTGGGCTAAGGGGATAAAGGGCGTGACTACAGAGGGTGGAGGAGGCAGGCAGGCAAGCAGGCTGGCTGAGGAGGTGAGGCAAGGCTGGCAAAGAAAAGCGCCTGAATAAAGAGGATCTTGATTTCATCTTCTGGCTTGTGACTCTCCTTGGGGAACACATGGGTTGTGTCTGGATGCGCACAGAAGCTCGGGAAGAGGTAAGACCCAGATGCCCTCAGGTATAATACCTGGCAACCTAGAAAAAGATTAATTCAATTATAAAGACACAAGTAAATCTTCCTTTAGAATTAAAAAGAGAAAAAAAAAATCAGTCATAAATTTCGTTTCCTCAAATTAACACCAAAATACAAAGAGATTATATTATCTTTATCTGTTAATAATTACTTAAAAATAAAACACTTTTAGAGGTTCAATTTTACAGTGCTCTTTAAAAAAGCTGAATAGCTGAAAAAAACACTCAATACACATGGTTGGATCATGTCAATACAATAAAAATGATAATATTACCAAAATTCTATTTCAAATTTAATACTGCACCTCAAATTATCAAAGGGATACTTTATAGAAATTGATAAAATTCTAGCAAAATTCATCTGAAGGAACAAAACATATAGAATGTTAGGAGAAATAATGAAAAAAATTAAGAATGAAGGGAGAGTAGCACTTCCAGACCTCAAGCTGTATTATAAAGCTGCAATCATAAAACTGATTAAAAAACTGAAATCAAAGAACAGACCAGCCAGGTAAGAAACCGAAATGATGATAACATTATTTAACAAATCTGATAACACATTTCTTAAGAATTTGTGACTAAAATTACATACTGATAAAAGCTCTTAATTCTTTCCAAGGTGTTTGCTTTTGCCATATTGTTGACATCATATAAATTCTTTTCCTACTTCTGCTCATTTAACTTTGCAGAAATTTATACATCTTCCCAGTTTTCTCTGAAACTGTCTCCTTTATTGTTCTTTTTCATAAATGTGACAATAACCTGTCACATTTATATGACAAAATTTATCTATTTTCCAATCTATGAGCACTTCCTTTATATTTCCATTCTTTGCCACCTCAAAAAGAGCTCAATTTTCCTTTTACATCTTTCCAGTTTAAGACAAATTAACTGAACTGTGTTTTTCTCTTGTCTGTAGATATTTTAGAGTCATTCTCTTCTGCATTTGTCCTGAGCTTCCCTGCCAGCATACTCTTTTTTTCCTTTATTAAAACTTTTTATTTGCAAAACATATGTATATGGAATAAATTTATGTCCAAAGAAGACCTGGAACTCCTAATTGAACACCAGATGGATAATTTTGATTATATTAAGCAAAACATATGTATGGGTAATTCTTCAACATTGACTCTTACAAAGCTTTCTGTTACAAATTTTTCCCTCCTAGTCCCCACTCCTCCACTAGATGGCAGGAAATCCACTACATGTTAATTATGTTAAAATACTTGACAAATCGAATATATGTATACATATTTCCACACTTAATCATTGTTGTGCAAGAAAAATCATATCTACAAGAAAAAAAATCAGAGAAAGCAAACACAATGCAAGCAAGCATCAATAGAGAGCATGAAAATGTTATGTTGTGGTCCCCATTTCATATCCCTCTCTCTGGGTGTATATGGCTTTCTTTACGGAACAATTGGAACTGATTTGAAACATTTCATTGTTGAAGAAAGCCATGTCCATCAGAATTGATCATCATATAGTCTTGTTGTTGCCGTGTATAATGATCTCCTGGTTCTGCTCACTTTGCTCAGCATCAGTTCATGCAAGTCTCTCCAGGCCTCTCTGAAATCATCCTGCTGATCATTTCTTATAGAACAATAACATTCCATAACATTCATATACCATAATTTCTTCAGCCATTCTCCAATTGATGGTCATCCATTCAGTTTCCAGTTTCTAGCCACTACAAAAAGGCCTGCCACAAACATTCTTGCACATGTGGGTCCCTTTCCTTCCTTTAAGATCTCTTTGGGATATAAGCCCAATAGAAACACTACTGGGTCAAAGGGTATCATAAAGACTCTTTAAACCAATGATTACAGACTTTGGTCTTCCTCCCTGCCTCCCTATGCTGATTCTGACTAGACCAATGATGCACTGTGACTTTTTCTGTTGTTGCTGTTGTTTCCAATAGGATTCATTCATTATGGTACATTTTCTAGTTCTGTTTGGAGCTTTGAGGAGAGGAAATGTGCTGTACTACTTCCTGATACTCAATTACATTTGGCACTGCCCTATCTTTTTACTTTTTGACAGAGATAAGATGGATAGGCATTTTCCCAAAGGTGTTCATTACTGATAAAAAGAAAACCCTAAAAATACCAAAATGTTTATATCAGTGCTTCTTGTAGGATGAAGAAACAAAATAGAAGCCCATTAATTGGGAGTGGCTACATAAATTATGACATGTGAATATAATGGAATGTTTTTGTGCTATAAGAAATGATAAATATAATTATAAAGAATTAGAGAAAGATTTAATTGTGTTAATGCAGAGTAAAGTAAGCAGATCAAAGAAAACATTCTACACAATGAGAATGACAATATAAATGGAAAGAAAGAAATGAAAGAAAAAGATTATAGAAGGAAATAGAGGGTAAAAAATAAGTAAAATTTTATTTTCAAAGAGGAAATTAAGATTTAAAAACAAAGCAACAAAATTTTAGTTATTAAAAGGTGGAGAAAAGTCACTTGAAAAATGTTTAGCCTCACAAATAATCAAATGAATACAAATTAAGACAACTTTGACATAGTACTTTGTATTACTAAAAAAAAAAAAAATGGCCAAAATAATGAAAAGCTACTAATTCCATTGATAGGGAGCTTGTGATTATTTCATTTGATCTTTGCAATAGGAAGTTTAAAAATGTTTTTATTATTATTTTTTTACCTTGCTATCTTCCTCTGAATATGAACCCTGTTGTATACTAAAGTAGCTATCTATGGTTGGCTCCTTTTTCTTTTGATAACTCATTTTTATTTTATTTTTAGTAGCTTATTGGTACAATCAAGTTTTAATTCTGACTTGTGGGTAATGTTGCTTTAGGCCTTGGGTCCTCCTTTTCTCCTCTAAGTAATAGTTGGAGCCCCTAGCCATGTTGTCCTGAAAATGTTCTTGATCTCAGAGGCTATTGCATTCACCTAATGTGTGTTCATTCCTTTTCATAGTCACAGCCTGGGTGACTTCTGGTCCCACACTGTTGGGAGGGAAGAGGCTAGCCTTCAATTTTCCCTCTGTCAGTCATCTGCTGTTTCTTGGATGAAACTTGGTAAGATGAAGGTTCTTGAAACTTCTCTGCTTCCTGGCAGAGCTGATACAGGCAGTTGGCTGATTCAGCAGAGTCAACCAAAAAAAAAAAAATAAAAAAAAATATATATATATATATATATACACACACACACATATATATATACATATATATATATATATATATACACAACAATACAACAAAATACAACAATCTACAGATGTATTGCTAAAGAGCAATGTGCTGCACGAAGGTCTTTAGTTTTGGTTCCAATGGCAGTGAATAAACACTCTTGCACCAATGAAAAAACAGGGTTTATTTTAATCAAATAAAAAAAGAAATAAACATTACCAAATTAGGGAACAATCTGCATCTGGATCACACAGTTAGATCACATGGTTCAGCCTTCAGAATCCTGATTGGGAAAGTCCCAGGTAATGCATCCATTCCACAGGTGAGACTCCAGAGAACTCCAGGGAGTTCCCTGCTTTTTATCCAATTTTAAAAATGGTCTAGTTTTACTCAACTTCAATGTGTGATCACCTGACAAACACATCCTAATTATTCAGAGCGCTTTGTTCACTGTAAAATGGGCCAGATCTTTAGAGAGGACAGGGTTATGTCCAACTCTGGGGCTGCAGATAGCATTTTCTCTTAGCAACAAAGGGGTGGATACATTTCCACAATATTGAGCCCATAATTAGGCTTGGGCTAATTGAAATTAGACTGAAATGAAAGAGATTTTTATCGATTATTCCTGTTTCAGGTGTCTACACTTTACTCAGACCAAACCTCAGTCCCTAGAGACCCTGTCTTTTTTTTTTTTCATTTTTTGTTTTTGTTTGACTGATTCTTGAAGCCTTATTGAGTCATTTACTTCTATTTGTTCAATTTTAATTTTTAAAGTATTATTTCCTTCAGTTATCTTTTTTAGCTCCTTTTGTAACTGGCCAATTGAATTTTTTGGTTCCAGGCATTCTTTTTCCATTTTGCCAATTTTATTTTTCAGTGAATTGTTGTCTTTTCCCAATTCACCATTTTTATTTTCCAGTGAATTGATGATTTTTTCCAATTCACCATTTTTATTTTCCAGTGAATTGGTGATTTTTTCCAATTCACCAATTTTGTTTTTCAGTGAATTGTTGTCTTTTTCCAATTCACCAGTCTTTTTCCCCAGTTTTTCACATCTCTGTTGCAGGGCGTTTTTTTCTTCTTGCACTGATCTCAATACATTTCCCCGTTTTTCTTCTAGCTCTCTTTTGAAATTCTTTATGCAATCTTCCAGGTAAGCCTTCTGAAAAGGGGACCAGCTCATGTCCACCTTTGTGGCTTCATCTGATGTTGCATTCCCTTTAGGAGCCTCAGAATCTGGGGTCTGCCCTACTTTCTCTCTGTAAAAGCTGTCTATGGTGAGAGCTCTCTTCTGCTTCTTGCTCATGTTATTGATTTTGAGTTCTAGTTCAGAAGAGGGAATTCTGCAGCCGTTTCAATTTGCCCTGGGGCAGTTTGCTGAGTTGACTTCCTGTAAGGGGGCTGGTCGTGCTAGATCTGCACTAGGACCACGCTTTCAGCTGCTCTCAATCCACCCTTTACCAAAGGCAGATCTGCCAAAGCACCTGCCCGCAAGCAGAGCAAAGTGGCCCAAGTGTCTCCCAGGGACTTTCTGGGTGCCTAAAATCCGCAGCTCTGTCCCAGCCCCGTCTTTCGCCCCTGGCACACTGGCTTCTGATTGCGGCTAGCTGCTGATCCCCTGCGCGTCTGAAACTGACCTTCTCCAGAGTTCTTTCAAAATAGATTTTTGATAGAAGTGCGTTGTACTCCAAGTGTTTGATGGAGCCCTCACTCCAGAACCAGTTCGGAGGCTCAATTTGTCTGGGTCTGAGGGAAGGTCTCAGGAACTCACAGAGAATGATGTCTGCAGTTCGCCATCTTGGTTCCACCCCCAACCTTGTCTTTTTTGAGGTCCTCTCAAGTTGTCTTAGGAGGAGCACTGCTTTACCCTTTTATTTTTGCTGCTCTACATTTATTTCCTGTACAATTTCTGTCTATTTGTGGAGGAAATCTGGAGAGCCTGATATTTCTGATTACACTGCCATTTTCCCAGAAAGCCCTGGTCTATCCTGAGAATGTTTAAAAGAATCAAAAAAGGGCCATCTATTCACTGATTTTCCTAGCATCATTACATATAACTGCAAAACAAAACAAAACTGGAAGCAACCTGAATGTCTAATCATAAGGATATGAAATATTTTGTTGTACATTAATGCTATGGAATAAGTTAATGATATTGAGACCCCCAAATGGGAGAAATACAAAGACATATAGAAAATCTTTCTGAAAAAAAAGCAAAGTGGAAAAAAAGAACTAAAAGAACACACTGTAACTTTTTAAGAGGAAAAAAGTGAATGACAATGAACATATAAAGAATTCTTATAAAAAAACAGAAAGAATGCTAACAAGAACTTACAACAAGCCATGACCCCAAAATTATAGCATTTAATACACTAGAATTAGTTCACTTAATATAAATAATGACAAAGCAAGTTTGTTTTTAAAATACTGAACCAGCTCCTTCATCTCCTAATAACTATTACTACTCAAGATACAGTTAAAACTCTCCAGAAATAAAGTAACTTATGCAATTCCCACATGCTCAAACTCCACATGTTCTTCCATTCCTCCACAAGGTGGCAGCATAAGCACAAACAAAAGGAAGGAAAGCCCTTTTAAGCTTTTTTTTTAATGAAAACTGATTTTAATTGCCTGTTTGTTGCTCCTTTTCTCTTTCAATCAGTGTCATTAAAGTTATGAAAGTAGGTGATTCAGGACCAAAGATATCTACCTTTGGTTTAATATAAAAACTAGAAAGGGCAGCTGAGTAGGTCAGTGGTAGTGTTTGACCTGGAGTCAGGAAAACTCATCTTTCTGAATTCAGATCTGACCTCAGATACTGTGTGATCCTGGGTAAGTCACTTAACTCCATTAACCTCAGTTTTCTGTAAAAGGAACAAGAAAAAGAAATGCCAAACAACTTCATGATCTCTGCCAAGGAAATTCCAAATGGAATCACGAGTAGGACATGACTGAAAAATGGCTAAACACACGCAGAACAAACAAAAACAAAATAGGATTTCTTTTTGTTTACTTTGAGAGCTTAGCTGCCTCACCAAGTCTGAACAATTCTGATAGAGATGACTGACAATGTCACTAAATCCTGATTTTAAAATAATTTAAAATCCTAAAGAAATGGAAAAAAAGGAGGGAAAAGGAATAAAAAGGGGGATGTCAGCAGAACCAGGAGAACATTTAACATAGAAACAGCAATATTGTTTGATGAAGAACTATGAAAGATTTAGCTATTCTTAGCAATACATTGATCCAAGATAATCCCAAAGGACTAATGACAAAGCATACTATCTGACTCTAGAAAAAGAACTGATATTATTTAAATACAGAATGAAGCATGCTATTTTTCACTTTCTTTCATTCCAAAGAAGTATCAGGTATATAAAGTCCCCAGGTACCAGTTGGTGGGAGAGCAGTTTACAATGTGAAGAACTCACATCACACACTTATAGCCACCAAAAAAACCAAACAAACCTAAAAAAACTTACTGACTTAGAGAAAATAATAGCAAAGATCATTTGAAAGGAAAAAAAGGTCAAGGATTTCAAAGAAACCAGTGGAAAAAATGTAAAGGAAGGAGATTTACCTGTATCAGAATTTAAAATAAAAGATGAGAGCCTTGTTGAAGTGTAAAATGGATATTTTTAATTACTTGAGGTTAAAATTTTCTTGTATAAATAAAACCAATGTAGTCAAGAATAGAAAAAATGCAGAAAATTGGAAAAAGATTTCGTGGACAATCTCTCAGGCAGGATGTGATTGTATTGCAATATTGCTGTTCTGTAGAAAATGATAAACTGGTTGATTTTGAGAAACATGGAAAGACTTGAACCTATAAAGGAAGATGCTATCCACTTTAAGAGAAAGAGATCACAAGTGGAAATGTATATAGTGTAACACATATGTGGGTAAGTCTATATGTGTCTGTGTGTGTGTATACACAAAAACACATACATACACACACATCTGTACTTAATTATAATCTTTTTTAGGACAGGGTAGGGGAGAAGAAAAATAAAGAAAAAAAGCATACAGCAGAGAACAAAAGAAAATCTATGTGGAAGCAAAGCTAGGTAGCTTTGAAAATAATGTTTCCTGAAATAGAAGTTTATTGTTTTATATTGAATTCTCTCTTTTTTCATCTTTCTCCCCTTTTTCATCTTATATTTAAGTTTAGAATTAATTTAAAAAGTTGTTGCCCTTCTCTCTCCCAATAAAGAAACAACAGAGAAGGGATGAAAATCCAAGTTCTCTGACTCCAAAGCCTTAGAGCTTTTCCACTGTACCACTCTCATAACAAAGATAAATATTAAATGTGTAGGACCATTAGTTTAAAGCCAAAGTGATCTTAGAAGTCACCAATCCATTCCTTTCATTTAACAGATGAGGAAATTCACACTTCTAAGTATCTTGCCCATGATTACACAGATGATAAAGAATAGGGTCCAGGCTGAAACCAAGGTCCTCTCCATCAGTGCTTGTTTCACTATATCCCATTGCCTTCTAACTCAAAAGAGGAGATAAACCAAAACTCTTGTCTTTTTGGAATGCCTTATATTATAATAGCTCATTATTGTTGTTTCTGTCAGGACAGTCAGTCATGGCTATCCCTTTAAATGTATGGTTCTCTGTACAACCCCAATAAGGCAGGAAACATGCTTCATTGTTAGTATTCTAATTAGAACAAATTTTTCTCAACCAGGAATTCCCCCAGGAGAAATCTTCACAAGATTCACATTCATCAGAATTCTGGTCTTTCAAAGTTGTGTGTTACCCAAAGTGCTGGCATTGAAAAACAATAGACAAGAGAGATTAGTAACACTGTTCAAATGAACTAATATTTGCAAGATACTTAGCACATTGCCTGGAACATGTTAGGCACTTAATAAATGCTTATTGAGTTGAGTCAATATTAGTAATCTGGGATCACTAGAGTGTGGAGACTTCCATGCTGTGGTGCAGGGAGAGTCTATACAAGAGAAATTTATTTTAGGGGAGAAGCAGTACTAGTAAAGAAGTGGGGTTCCTGGAAGTGAAGAGGTTCTTCTCCAGGAACTAGGGAAGGAACAATTCTGTTCTAGAGAGAAAGAAAAGGAATTTTAAAGCACTTTGTGTTTGTGTGTAGGAGTGTTTTGTCTTATGTGTTTCTCTCAGTCAGCTGAATTACAAATTAAGAAGGATGGCAATTATAGGATTTAAAAGCACTTGTTCTGTTATCTCTGTTTTAAGTCTCTCTTTGAGTGGAACTAACCTGAATTATACTTAACCTTTCAGGTTCTCCCCTTCAAGGGGAATGGCCAAGGCCCGTGTCTGTGGACTTATGGCCAGTCCAACCTCTCCAAAGAATGGTAAGCACCCTAAAAACCACCACCTATCCTCTGGAGGTAGCCTCAGTTTCTCTCTAAATGTGTCCCTTCCGAAAGGGCCCCACATGTGCAAGAATGTTTGTGGCAGCCCTTTTTGTAGTGGCTAGAAACTGGAAATTGAATAGATGCCCTTCAATTGGAGAATGGCTGAATAAATTGTGGTATATGAATATTATGGAATATTATTGTTCTGGAAGGAATGACCAGCAAGATGATTTCAGAGAGGCTTGGAGAGACTTACATGAACTGATGCTGAGTGAAATGAGCAGAACCAAGAGATCATTATACACGGCAACAACAGTACTATATGACGATCAATTCTGATGGACATGGCTCTCTTCAACAATGAAATGTTTCAAACCACCTCCAATTGTTCACTGAAGAAAGCCATAGACACCCAGAGAGAGGGATGTGAAATGTGGACCACAACATAACATTCTCATACTCCTTGATTGATGTTTGCTTACATTGTGTTTCCTTTATCTGATATATCTTTTGTGTAGATAAGATTTTTCTTGCACAACAATAAGTTTGGAAATATGTATACATATATTCGATTTGCCAATATTTTAACATAATTAACATGTAGTGGATATCCTGCCATCTAGGAGAGGGGTGGGGAGATGGGGGAAAAATTTGTTACAGAGAGCTATGTAAGGGTTATTGTTGAGGAATTACCCACACATATGTCATGCAAATAAAATAAAAAAAAATTGATGTTCAAAAAAAAAAAATGTGTCCCTTCCAAAACTCTTCTCTTGGGACTCTGGACTCTGTCTCCATGTGGCTTGGAGAAATCTAAGGAAATCCATTATACTTGTTAAAATCTTGCCCCCTTCCCTATACAGCAGTCCACATGGGTTTAGGGAAGAGTACAAAATTTAGGGGAGAGAGGAGCCATTGTAATTTTGCCCCTAGGAGTATATGTCTCCATCTCAGGTCTCATAGTTAATTGCAATTTCAAAGATTTTTGGCAGTCGTGGAGAATGGAGTTTTTGAGAGGGAGGAGTTTTCTCCAAAAAAATGTGACCTAAATTTCTATGTGTTTAAATTTAAATTGCATATGATAGAATTACTTTCAATTGATGGATCGGGGAATAAGATTTTAGAAATATGTGTACATTAATATTGGAGTATTACTACTAAAAATTTAAACCTGTATTTTATTTGATTTTAAGTAAAAAAAAAATAATGGTTATCAAAACAAAGTTCTCTGGTACTTTATCTAAAGAGGTCACATGTCAGGTCACATGTCATAGGTGGCCCAGTGCATAGAGCACTAGCCCTGAAGTCAGGAAGATCTGAGTTCAAATCTGGCCTCAGATACTTAACATGGCCTAGATGTGTGACCTTGGGTAAGTCACTTAACCCCAATTGCCTCAGGAAAAAAAAAGAGGTCACATGTTTATATCTCCTAATTAGATGAAATATATTTAAGGTATTTTGTTGCTTTCTAAATTGTATATTTGAAAATTTGTAAAAATTATATCAGCTATGCTTTAAAATTTTCTCACCTCTGCTGGACATATAGTATAAGTTTTGTGAAATTTGGTCCAAAGTTATTCAGACATTACCTATATTCTGAATCTTAAAGTTTGTCTTGTTTTCTCCCTTTAACAAAGAAATATACTAGAGAGTAGAGTTCATAAAATTTTATAGAAAGTTTTTAAAAAGTGGTTTTAAAAACAAGATTCAAGAAAAATTGATTGTAAAAGCAATTAATAAAATTAAAAGGGCAATAAGAAACTTGTATCGCCATTAATAAGAGTTAGATTTGCAGGATTGTACTGGTGATTGGTAATTTCAAGTTACAAAGGCCTATATTCTTGAGGTGGAAATGAGCAGTTGACCTGTTCCTGACTTGAGAATTTGGAAACAACTAAGAGGTAATTGAGTTTGAATGGAACATCTAGTTAGAATCTCAAAACCTAAATTATTGATTTTTAAAATAACTTTTTCAATTTGTATGTGTGTTAAAATTAGAAACTTGACTGTAAGTTTTGGTGATACATTATGTTATATCTACTTGGCTATAACTTATGAAAAATGTGAGATTGTTAATTATGTGGAGATATTGTTATGCTGAAACCTAAAATTGATAATTACTATGTGTGGGGGAAAATCTCACAGCAACTGTAAGGTGGAGTTGGACAGGTAGGGGAAGCAGTTCTGTTGGCTAGAGAAGGTGAGGGCTTAGTACACCTTTCCCCCACTGGGCATTGTGGTCTTTAGCCCCTTTGGGGGGGAGTGGGATGGGGAGGGAGGGAAGTGAGAAAACAAGCCAATAGTGTCTGTATATATATATGTATATATGGCTATGGAAGGACCCCTATGGACTAATAGTAGCACTCCTTTTGTTCCTCTGTGAATTCACAGTCCCAGTCGAACTACTCCTACAGGTAATTATAAAAGAAATTATAAATTGGGCTAAGGCACAGTTGCCAGACCAAGTGGGGTTTGTTTCATTTTAGATCTGCCACAGTAGCACCAGTGATCTGCCCTCAGGATGATTAAATTAGAAAATTTAGCCCCCATGTCCTTACACATCTTAGATTCTGGTTTACTTTGTGGGTTTGTTTTTGTTTTTTTGTTTATTTTTTTTTTTTACCGGTGCTTCTCAGGTGACAAATTAGATAGTTTCCTTTCCAAGTACTTTTGGCTGTGGTCTCTTTTTATATTCCCCAGGGGCAGATAAAGCTTGTGAAAAGCATTGTAGATCTGAAGCCCTTCTTCAGATTGGAAGAGGAAAAAATATGTACTTGAATTCACCTTCATGCTTGTCCAATCCAAGCGGAAAGGGCCATATGTAACCCAGATGCACAAGCATAATAATCCCTCTTATTAAGGCTTCTGACTGTATACTTAATTCACTACCCCTGCAGTCAAGTCTCCATATCCCGTTTCTATCCCTGGGGTCTGGTCTACATCCTTTTCTTTTGTCATCTGTAACTTTGGTCCCTCAGGAGCAAGGTGTTGAGACCCTGAGGGTTGTGCTGAGAGGGGAGGAGGGTTTTAGCTTTGGGACAGTGTAATTTCCCCAAGGGGTTATTCCCCCAACCTGCATAAATACCTTTTCCATAAATCCCTTCTACATGGTGTCTACATTTAGAAAAGTAAGGATTCCTGGGTTATAACTCCCAGCTCGGCAAAAGCACAGGGACTCTGTTCTGCTGAAGGGCTTTCAGAGGGACAGATACTTGTCAAACCCACTTATCCATTGTTGGGGAGTTAGTTAGGGGTTGCAATCAGCCACTTCAAAAGCATCAAATTGTATCATCTGTGAATGAGAAGTATCCTCTCATTCTACTCAACATTTCACAGTCCAACTCCTCAGCCTCCTACAGGCAGATCCAAAAAGAGAAGAAAAGAATAAACTATTGCAGTTTTAAAGTTTCAGATTGGCCCCATCCACACTTTCCTCGTTTTATTTAGGTTAAAAGAAAAAAAAATGCTACTGTTCTAATGATACCTTCGACAAGTCAGAGAGTGTCCCCATTCTGGAATCAAGCAGAACCAAAGTAACAGACAGAATCAAGACAGGAGTGACCAATGTAAGAAAAAGGGATTCTGATAAAGGTCCTTGCTGCATCAGAACTTCTGTAAAATGGCCTTTAAATGTTTTAGATTGTTGTCAACAATAGTCCACATCACAGGAGACTGTGTAGGACCTTTTATCAGAGTATGATGGTCCAATCTTGCTGCTTGGTCTGGATTGTAGTGTCATTAGTCAGGAGAGTTTGGAATGGTCCTTCCAGGATGGAGTAAATTTTTCTTCCTTCCAACTGGAATTTATGTACTGGGAAACCAAAAGGCCTTTCTTTTGCAATGCAATGTAATGCAATGGAAGATTGTGCCAAAGATTGTACATATTCTCTGAGAAATTTATCTTTACAATCCAGATTCAATATTCCTTCTTTTTCTATCAGGTATGGGTGTCCATAAAGGAATTTGTACAGAGATAACCCAATGTCCCTCCTAGATTTCCTTCTCATTCTCAACAAAGCCAGAGATAAACATTTTGTCCAAGATGTTTGGGTCTTCAGCGTCAGCTTACTGAGCTGGCTTTTTATCTCCTGTTTTATCATTTCTGCCTTACCAGCAGAGGGAGAGGTATCAGGGAGTATGAAACTCCCAGGTAATTTTCAAAATCTTCATCAGGGATTGCAGGAACTTAGAAGTAAAATGTGTTCCCATTCTTTTCTAATAAAATCACCTCATTTTTCAAGATTCTTGAGTCAGTGAGCCACCTCCCAGTATGCTGATTCAGTATAAACCTTACTTGATGTGGAACACTGACTATTAAGCTTCCCCCAAAAGTTTCTACTTTCTTCTACTAGTATGGCAGTTACAGCCCCAGCTTGGATACAGATGGGTCATCCCCGGGCAACAGGATCCAGGGTCTTGGAGAGGAAGGCAACTAGTCTTCTTTTCCCTTCTCCTATTTGTACCAGAATTCCAATGGCTGTTCTAACTACATTAACAAATGGAAAGGTTTTTCCAAAGAAGGTAAAACCAATACTGGGGAAGACATTATTTTTCCTTTCCTTTTTACTTTTTTATACTTCTCTTGAGTTCTGTATTTGAAGATCAAATTTTTTATTCAGCTCTGATCTTTCATCAAAAATAAATAAAATTCACCATTTCATCTTTTTCTCTGAAAGATAATGTTTAATTTTGCTGGATAGTTGATTCTTGGCTGCAATCCAAGCTTTTTTGCCCTTCAGAATATAATATTCCAGGTCCTTCAATCCTTTACAATAGAAGTTGCTAGGTCCTGGGTAATCCTGAGTGTGGCTCCTTGATATTTAAATGATTTCTTTCTGGTTGCTTGAAATATTTTCTCCTTTATCTGATAATTGTGAAATTTAGCTAAGATATTCCTTGGAGTTTTCATTTTGGGGTTTCTTTCAGGAGGTGATCAGTGAATTCTTTCAATGGCTCTTTTGCCCTCTGACTCTAGGACATCAGGGCAATTTTCCTTAATGATTTCTTGAGAGATGTTGTCTAAGCTTTTTTTTTTTTTTTTTTTTTCCATCATGGCTTTTAAGTTGTTTGTTCCTTTTTGAATTCTTCTGGGAGTCTTGTGAGGTGGAGACCAACTCATATCACCCATTTGGGGCTTCATCTGGAGACTTTTTGTCTTTAATGCCTTCAGGCTTTGAGGTCTGTTCTTCCCTGTCTCCATAAAAGCTATCTATGGTCCTTTTTAAAGGTGGAGATCTGCTCTTAGGACAAAGGGGAGATTGTTCCAAGCTTCCTCTACAAGCTACAGTGGCTTCAACACACTCCTTCCTCCACCTCAATTGAAACAGACTATTTTTGAAGTTCTTCCAAAATTGTTACACTCCAAATATTTGTGGGTTCTTGTAATCCAGAAGGGAGAACGATACCCATATATTCTGTGTACCTTATTAGGAAAGGAATGCACACATCATACTTACATGTAGCTTCCTGTTATAGAGAAGGATCTCCTTTTTAGGGAGTAGTTAGTTACTATAGGCTGGAGCAGGCTTACGTTATCTTAAAGAAGCTGAAGAAATGTACCAAAGTTATAAAAGTGATAATGGGCTTCTGAATAAACAGAGTCTTTCACCATCTTGGCTCTCACCCCTCAATACTCACAGGTTTCGCCATTTCAGGTGACTGGGCTTTGCTGGTCATATAAGACCCGGGTCACTTGGGAGTTCGGACCGAGACATTGAACAGGTTCTGTCACTCCAAAACCAGTTCAGAAGCTTGATCTAACGTTGATCTGAAGGAAGCCAGGAGGAGCTCAGATAAAGACCTGTCTACTCTCCATTAAGAGTTGGGGGAAATACTTGACAAGTCGAATATATGTATACATATTTCCACACTTATCATTGTTGTGCCAGAAAAATCGTATCTACAAGAAAAAAAAATCAGAGAAAGGAAACACAATGCAAGCAAACATCAATAGAGAGCATGAAAATGTTATGTTGTGCTCCACATTTCATATCCCTCTCTCTGGGTGTATATGGCTTTCTTCCCTGAACAATTGGAACTTGTTTGAGACATTTCATTGTTGAAGAGAGCCATGTCCATCAGAGTTGATCATCATATAATATTGTTGTTGCCGTGTATAATGATCTCCTGGTTCTGCTCATTTCACTCAGCATCAGTTCGTGTAAGTCTCTCCAGGCCTCTCTGAAATCATCCTGCTGGTCATTTCTTACAGAACAATAATATTCCATAACATTCATATACCATAATTTATTCAGCCATTCCATTCAGTTTCCAGTTTCTAGCCACTACAAAAAGAGCTGCCACAAACATTCTTGCACATGTGGGTCCCTTTCCCTCCTCTAAGATCTCTTTGGGATATAAGCCCAATAGAAATGCTGCTGGGTCAAAGGGTATGCACAGTTTGATAACTTTTTGAGCATAGCTCCAAATTGCTCTCCAGAATGGTTGGATCCGTTCACAGTTCCACCAACAATGTATCAGTGTCCTAGCTTTCCCACATCTCCTCCAACATTCATCGTTATCTTTTCCTGTCATTTTAGCCAATCTGACAGGTGTGTAGTGGTACCTCAGAGTTGTCTTAATTTGCATTTCTCTGATCAATAGTGATTTGGAACAACTTTTCATATGATAAGAAATAGTTTTAATTTCATCATCTGAAAATTGTCTGTTCATATCCCTTGACCATTTATCTATTGAAGAGTGGCTTGAATTCTTATAAACATGAGACAGTTCTCTATATATTTTAGAAATGAGGCCTTTATCAGAACCATTAAATGTAAAGATGATTTCCCAATTTGATGCTTCCCTCCTAATCTTGTCTGCATTAGTTTTGTTTATACAGAAACTTTTTAACTTAATATAGTCAAAATTATTTCTCTGGTGTTCAATTAAGAGTTCCAGATCTTCTTTGAAAAAGTGACCAGTGATGGTCTTTAATACCTTCATCTGGTATTTTATCTAAAGGAACCTCAGCATCTGGGGTCAACACTTTTTTGCCTTGATAAAAGCTGTCTATGGTGAGAGCTCTTTTGCTTCAGTTTTTTTTAGACAGCTTGGATATCTCTTTAAGATAGGGAAAAAAAAATGGCTGCTGAAAAGCTTTGCCCTGGGGCACTTCGGCGAGTTGACTTAAGGTGCTGGGCCAGTGGGGGCTAGGACTAAGTCCGAATTACTCCTTAAACAAGGCAAGTCTGCCAGAACACCTGCTCCCAATCAGGGCAGAGTGTCCCGAGTGCCTCAGATAAACTTTAGGTGTTTGGAATTTGGAGTTTGGAATTTCTGCCACGCTGAGCTGAGCTGAGTCCCACCCTCACTTCCGGCCTACACAGGAGTCGTCTATTTATCTCTCTGTCCGAGTCCGACTAACCTGATATGAAGTTCTCTAGAGAGCAATGTCCAAATATTTCTGAGTGCGTTGACTTGAAGATCAGTTCGGAGGCTTATTTTATTGTTGATTTGAGAGAAGATCAGAGGAGAGACAGAAAGTTACCTTTTCATTCTGCCATCTTGGCTCCGCCCCCAACTGTGCCAGATCTTCTTTGGACATAAATTTATTCCATCTCCACAGGTCTGAGAGGTAAACTATACTATGTCTCTCTAAATTGCTTACAATATCACTCTTTATATTTAGAACATGAACCCATTTAGACCTTATCTTGGTATGTGGTGTTAGGTGTGGGTCAAGCCCTAATTTTTTCCACAATAGTTTCCAATTTTCCCAGCAGTTTTTAGTGGACTTCCTGCCATCTAGGGGAAGGGAGGGGACTGGGGGTAAAATTTGTAATGAAAAGCTTTGTAAAGATCAATGCTGAGGAACCGCCCATACATAAGTTATGCAAATAAAAAGCTTTAATTTAAAAAAAAAAGAATTGGGGGAAATAGGAGGGGAATGTTCATTCAAGACAATTGAATATCTGTAGCTTTTTAACTATAGCTCCACTTATTTCAAAGTTTTAAGTCAGAATTAGGGTATAGTTTCAGGTCATAGTCCCATGAGAGGGTCTTCGCTCAGTTTATCCCATACAGCTGGTAAAATGGGAGTGTCAAAGGGATAAAAACAAGGCTCCAGCAGCCCATCCTCCACCACCCTCTGAATTACAGGCTTTAAACTTTACTTCCCTTCAAGGGGAAATGGATATTGTCAAATCTGAACCATAATTCTAGGGTCCCAAAGTTTGATCTTAATTGGAGTAACAGTAACTTGTTTCTGATTTCAAGATTGGGCCCAGACCTCAGGATTAACCTGATCTTCCTCTTCCTCTTTTAAAGATAACATTTTCTTATGCATTATTCTAGTTCCTTGAGGTATTTACTGGAGAGATAACTTAATAATCAAATCCCTACTCAATAGATTCATTCCAGTTTCAGAGACTAAGCAGGAAGGAATTAGAATCTATCATAAATAATCTATTTTAAAGGTTATATTTCCTTATATTCTTTTAATCTATCTTAAAATGTGCCAAAAATTGAATCTGCATGTAAGCTAAAAAACTCCCTTCAGTGAAGAGGACAGTTCATATGCAGCTTATGGATGCCATCAGGAGGGCAGTTTGAAGTTAAAGAAGGTAATGGGAAGGGGAAGGAGAAAGAAAAAAAAATAGCTTTGCACAGTGGCAGTATAGTAGCCAATGAGGTTTAACCGAGGCACGATTATTGCTAATAATAATATTTGGTCATTTTCTTATTTTTTCTCTTATATTTGGCAATTTATCCCAATAACTATTTCCTAAAGGAGTGTCCTCTGAGACCCTCAGAAGATCATTATCCAGAGGTTTAGAGGGAGGTCCTTTATCTTTGCTAATTTTAGACTGTTTTTTCTCCATGGCTCACAAATTTTGCCTGAGGATGATTTAAGAGCTCCCTAGTTCTTGCCTCCAACAGAAAAGCTCATCAACCTTACCCCCACCCTAATTTTATATTGTTACCCAGGAGCTCACTGCTCTTGCGCACCTGAATCTATGCTCACAGACGTAGATAAATTTTGAAGTTTTTCTTTTCAATGCTGTTTTTCTGTGTTGTGGCATTCTGGTGATGGTTAGTTTTTGCCTCCTAGAGTTTAATCTCCTCAGACTTTTTCTCAATGTAAGATGGTGTAGCACCGGGGGTCACCAATAAAAAAAAACTGTCCTCTGATCCAATCCAAGGTCCCTCTTCTCACTAAGAAGATTATCTTGGAGGAGCCCCCATAAAACTGTGTGGGGTAGTTCCACAAGGATATTCTATAAAGGAGAACACTTGAATAGAGAGGTAAAAAGGATTTATTTTCTTTCTCACGAAAAAGGCTACCTCCCATGTGGTGCTCCAGACACATTGGGGAGGGAATACAAAGAACTCAACACAAAAAATTTTATTCCTAACAAAATAATCAGATAGAAACTAGAACAGGTAGCACTTAGAAATGTTGTGGGCCTTGCCAAAAGTCTTCTGCATACTTCGGAATAAATCTGGGTAATTTTTTTACTACTCAACTTTATACTGAATTCATAGTGTTTATCTATTTTAAATATTTGAAGAGCCAAAAAAGAGTGATCTTTAGCTTTAGACCAAAAAAGCACAAAAACATTAGCCAAATGTGCTTTGAATGCTAGGTAATGAGTGCAGGTGTTTTATTTTTATTTAATTTTTAAAATCTATTTCTAGCCCAGTCTCCATCAGCTGGTGGGAAGGTTCTACAGGAACAGTGCAGGATACTCCTTGGTCTGAGCTTCCCACCTTGATTTTTCCACTGTAGGCTTAAGTAAGGGGATAGGGGGCAAGATCTGAATCTATTCTTCAGGAGTCAGAATCCTAAAGCTGTTAATTGCTTCTGTTACCTGCTCCTTGTCCAATCTGTATAAACTAAAGCCCATTTCTCTCCTTTCTCTTGGCCCACCCCCACTAGCTACAGGTTCCCTCCCCAATCTGCAGGAACATTGAAGTTAGCTAAAAGTCTTTGGAGTACATTGTAATGAGTCTGAGTAATTTTTTTGGTACCCAACCTTATACTTCTGTGTCTCTTTTAAATGTTGGAAGAGCCAAAACACACAGGACGTCCATATATCTGGAACTGATGTCCACCTATAGTCATAGAATGTACTTTGTTGTTCATGTGACCTTTAAAAACTAGGGAAAAATCCCGCCTAGCAACATCAGGACGGCAGCTACACTATATAGCCATGGGCACTGCATTCCCTAATTCCTGTGATTTTGGCCTGGATGGGATATGGAAAATGTTTGAGAGTCCATACTCTGACTCTCAAACACAGATTGAAAATTTCAGGTTACACAAATTAAAATGCAGATCCAGGCAGATGTAAAAAGGGATCTTCCAATGGCGAATGGATTACACCTTGCTGATCTCCCAGGAATTCCCATGTAAAAGTTCCTTAATGCAATGGTAATGGAGACTTTTCCCATGGCCCCCAGAATGCAAGCCAACAGAAAGATGTTCTGAATAATCCTAAAATCCTGAGGGAGAAAGGTGTCATACTTGATATGAGTGAGAAATTTTGCCAGATCTTCCCTGAGAAGGATGCAGGATGGTGCTGTAAAAGCATACTTTCAAGATCCCCACCCAGGTGATGTCCAAAGAGATCATGGAAGATGTTTCCTCCTCCAAATGCCATACCCTCCAATCCATTCGTCCCATGGAGACAATTTCGAGGATCCAGCCCACAGTGACTAGGGCAAAGCTTGAGAGTTGAAGGTTACTCCTAGTGAAATTGGAGCTCATGGCCTGGACAGCTTCAGGAAATAGCAGGTAGTTATGGCTGCCCTAAAAACAAACATAGGTTACTATTGTACAATGTGCACATCTGAAGCAGCTTAGGAAAAAAAAGGGATGTGGCAGTGAATAATTTGGATGGTGCTAAATATTTTTAATGAAGTATTCATCATTTCTGGAAGGAGAGTAAGAATGGGTTCAGTGCTTGTTATTGTTTTAAATAGTGTTTAGTGTTAGTGTTTTAAATAGTGCTTCAATCTGATTGGATATAGTATCATTCAATATGGCCTTAGATGAGTTGGGACTCCTGGGTATGAATACAAAAGAGTTTTGAATGTACAATCTGAAGAGACCTGGATTCAAATCCTCCCATCAATACTTAACACTTATTAGCTATGTGATTCTGTGCAAATCAATTCAATTGTCTGAGCCTCTGTTTTCTCATCTTATCTGTGATACATAGGCATGAATAGCTGTAATGTTGCTTGTTCAATCATATCTGACTCATGACCTCATTTGGTGTTTTCTTGGCAAAAAATACGGGAATGGGTTGTCATTTCCTTCTCTAGCTCATTACATAGATGAGGAAACTGAGGGAAGCAGAGTTAAACGACTTGCTCATGGTCACACAGCTAGGAAGTTTCTGAGGCTGGGTATGAACTCATGAAAATGAGTACACCTGACTTCAGACCCTGCACTCTATCTACTGTGTAGCATCTTAACATTTAACACTTCTACAATGATTAATGATGAAGATGAGAAATACATTATTAATAACATCACTTGTTTGTAAAAAAAATATTTTTAGGTGAAATATAGGAAATGAAGGATCTTATAATGCTTTCTGGCTTGCACACAAGTGCTAATACATTGTTAATTAATATAATAGAACTATGAGAGTTCTGATGAAGACTTTTGTGGCAGTAGAAAATGACCAAATGATTTTTATAAGAAGACAGATGCAATCTAAATATTACACTATGATTATGTTCTCATCTCAACCATTTTCTTTTTACCACCAAACCAGAACACAAGTTTTAAGGGAAAGAAAAGGTGTGTGAGGTTGGGTGAGGAGAATCATAATGTGTGAAAGTGTTGAAGAGATCTGATACAAAGAAGACATCAAGGGAAAGGTTGGCTCAATTCATCACCCAAGTTATTAAGCTTCTACTGTGTGATATGTGAAATACACTGTAGGACCCCAAGGAAAAACAGAGTAATGCATCACACTACACAGTTTTAGAATACAAATGAGATTTCATTAGGACCACCTCTTTAAAGGCATCCCAAGGAACATTATGACAGAACAAAAAAAAAAAAAGGTAAAATGGCAAAGTTCAAGATGGGTTAGATTTATCAGAAAACATTATCTCCTTATTGGTAATGTTGCTGTGATTACCTGAAAAAATTGTGGTTATCAATTCCAATGATCTTGTGATGAAGAGAGTCATCTACATCCAGAGAAAAGACTGTGGGAACTTAGTATAGTTCACAACATAACATTCTCACTATTTTTTGTTGTTGTTTGTTAGCATTTTATTTTCTTTCTCATTTTTTTCTGGTTTGCTTTGATTTTTCTTGTGCAGCAAGATAATTGTATAAATATGTATGCATATATTGAATTTAACATATATTTCTACCATGTTTAACATATCAATATATGAGTACTTGCCACCTAGGTTATGGGGTGGGGGAAGAGGGAGAAAATTGGAACACAAGGTTTTGCAAGGATTAATGTAGAAGAATGCATATGTTTTGAAAAATAAAAAGATTTAATAAAGAAAAAAAGAAAAAAATTATGGTTATTCTACCTTGCAATATAGAAGATGGATATTTGGGAACAAATGAATCAGCAAACATTTATTAAGTATTTACTATGAACCAGGTACTGTGCTACATATGAAGGATACAGAAAAAAGGGCAAAAAATAGTCTCTCCCTTCCAAAAGTTTAAAAATCTATTTTCAAATTTCTACATGAACCTATGAGTTCATGGGAAACATGGGAAATCTATATTAAGATATTAATATATGTAACCAAAATATAAGCAATTAACAACAATAATTTCTGAAACAAAGACTTGAAAGGCCAAAGGGTCAAACCATAAATAATAGGAATGATTTTTCACTAACCTGTGAAGTGTACTCCAAGGTAATAAGTGCAGAAGGAGAGAAGGAGGTAGTCAACACCACCCTGTTTGACCAAAATTAAATCTTCTCTTTCAAATCTTCACCAATTCTTCATCACTGAATCCCCAACCTAACTAGCAGTTAAGTCTGACTCAAGACAAAGGGACTCAGTTTCAGTCCCAAGTCCTTCCTTTCCAGGGATTCCATTCTAAGGTGTTTATGTTTCACTCCATTATCCTCACATTCTATATTCTTTGTTGCTATGCCCTCAATTCCCACAACATGTCCTATATTTTCTTGGTTCTCCATACAAATTCCTTCTTTCTACTGCTTTTTTGTCAACTAATTTTAAATGTCTATATTGATACCTATGTATATGTAGAGAGATATGCATATATATATGTATATATATATTTTTTTTTTGTTAAAGCTTTTTATTTGTATAACATATGTATGGGTAGTTCCTCGGCATTGATCTTTACAAAGCTTTCCATTAACTTTTACCCCCAGTCCCCTCCCCTCCCCTAGATGGCAGGAAGTCCACTACATGTTAATAATGTTGAAATACTTGACAAGTTGTTATGCATATATATTTACATCTACAGAAGAACATTTTTTTAGTTTACATGTTTCATAAACCAAGGACAACCTTTAAAGCTTGCCTCATCTCATGTTTATTGAACTGAGTAATGCTGTAGCAGAAAAGACAGTAGTTCCTAATGAATTTAACCCTGGGATATGTGAGTGACAGTGTTCTGTGAATAATAGAATAGTAAACATACTTACTTTTTGCTTTATGGAACAAATTTGGTTAATATATATTTATATAAGGACAACTGTTAAGTAAGACTTTAGAAAAGATGGCATTGCTTGGACCAAAGATGATCTCTTATTCTTAGATTTGAGCCTCTTTTTGGGGTTTCTTGCATTTGTACTAATGCAAAGAACTTGGAAGTAAATGAATAAAAGTGATGCTAATTATTAAGAACAGTAAATGACTGCCACCTGTGATCCCAAAATAAGGATAGATGAGTAAGGACAGAAGTCCAAGTATTGACAGTTGGCTCTACTAGTCCCAGATTATATTATCTCAGGCTTGTTATTGATGCTAGATTCAAGGATAGAATGTTCCTTTGAGATTACCTCCAATTTATCCTGTCTATGTCTTGTGTGTACATAGTTTTTTATATGACAATGATTGAAATGCAAGTCCTAGACCCACATAGAAGAGTGACTCAAGTACTAGTTTAGGAGAGTAAGTGGAGGAAGAAGAAAATTTCAAATTGCAAAGAGTAAGAGGGAAGGAATCAGGAGAGAGGAGAAGGAGATGAAAAAGACAGGAAATAAAAAAGCATTTATTAAACCCTAACACTCTGCTCATTGTTTTATAAATATATTCTCACTGTACTATGATCCTCATTTTACAGTTGAGAAAATAAAGGCCAACAGAAGTGAAGTGACTTTCAGTGGATTTGAACTCAGATCATCCTGATACCAGGCCCAAAGCTTTATCCATCCACTGGAGCCCCCAGCTGTCTTAGAAAAGGGAGGACAGAGAACCAGAAGAGCCCCACCAAGGTACTGCCAAAGGTCAAAGCCATGAGACTTGAAAGAGGGATTGTGATAAGTGGATGCAAAAGAGAGCAGGAAATCTAGAGGAGAATTTTTGGACTGTCAGATCTGGAAAGGTTTTTCTTGCTCAAATAGAGGTCAAGTGCTTCCACTTCCAAGACCAGTGAGTTCAGAGGTGACTGAAAGATCTAGGTACCTGAAACCCAGGAAAACTTGTCTCAGATGCTGAAAGGGAAGAAGACAGGGACCTCCCACAAGCCACTGGGTTCTGAAATTTGAAAATGTAAAGATCTTCTGACTCCCAGTCCATCTTTTTGGCCTTTGCTTTCCCATTCATTTGGATTGTATTTTCAACCCAGTCTCTCTTTTCCTCAGAATGGGAGTTCTATCAGAACACTGAGGATTTCCCAGATCACTGGCATATATCAGCCCTCTTGAAGTATATTTACAAGATAGCTATTGCCATTACCTGAAAGAGATCACTAGATCTGGAGCTGGGAGACTTAAAAGTTCAAATCCCACGCTTTGACCCTGCCTTGGAATTGAAGCAAATTACCCAACCTCTCTTAAGTTATACATTTCCTCATCTGTGGGAAAAAAATGGAAACTAATATCTGCATTGTTTATCTCACGAGATTGTTGAATCAAATGTGTATTTTGTAGACCACAAAGCACTTGGTAAATTATGACAGCTTTTGTTTTTTAAAAGGAACAAAAAGGAAAGGCATTGACAGGTAGCACATATGCAGCAGCTGACCTTTGTGGCAGGAAGACTTGAGTTCAATTTCACCCTGACACTTACTGGCTTTATGATCTTGGACAAGTCTCTTCATTTCTTGGTGCTATAGGCAAATCTCTAAAGCCAATAGCTGGGGGAAAGGCAATGTTCAACATTGTAAGAAAAACCTTTATTTTAGTAGGATTTCCTAACAAATAAAATCATAATTGTGAGTTATTTCTTTAAAAGAATTAAAGTCCTGTGCTATTTTAGCTGCAAAAAAAAAATCCTGTTATTTTGCTTAAAATAAGAGATGATAGCAACTACCTGGATCTACTTTCCAAGTGTACTCGGGGATTAGAAAATATTCTGAAAGAATAGTGATGGCAGAAGACATATGGTTACATGGTCAAAAAAGGGGCTTTCTGTCAAACTATATTTCAGGATTTGGTACTTAAATAATCCATAGAGATTTCATTATTCTTAATTAGCTCTTTAGAAGACTTGCATTACATCTTTCAAGTAGGTTGAAGAGTATTTGCAAAAGAGAGACTGAGACTAATGGTAGGATCTTCATAATTATTAACTCGTTATAAGAGAGAAAGTTTTGAACCACAAGCCACTTACTGCCCATATAACCTCTCTGAGATTCAGTTTTCTCTTCTGTAAAATGAGGGGAATGGATTGTGAAATCCCCAGTTCTTCTCCAGCTCCAGGGACATCATCATAAGATCCTACAGAAAGATCTTTATCCTTTCATAGTTTAATATTATGACTACATTTCATAAAAGGTGTCTGGTAGAATTCTTTAATTTTTGAGAAAAAATGTGTACTATTGGTACTATCTAGTTTTTCAGTTAGAGTTCTAAGAATCCATCAGGCTGCAAAGTTCTGCTCCACTTCCCTTCTTCTACTGTCATTAACTTTATAGTTCTTGTTACAGTTCTGAAATTAGATTATTCAATATTTCTATTTTATTATTTTTAGTTTGGGCATTTAATATTTTTAAAAGAAATCCTCAGTTTATTTTGCCTTCTCTTTTTTCTTAGTTAATGAAGTTCC
>JAJPUD010000310.1:679015-702523 GCA_023553655.1 Myrmecobius fasciatus
AATTGTAAATGGAAGACTTGAGTATGAATAAGAAGTGTAGCTGAGTACTGTAAAGCATACGATCTGGGGAACTGAAGAGGGATTTAGGAAGAAATCAACACACCTGTATGAGAATGTGAAAACTGGGAGGAATGGGGGTGCTTGAGAGTTAAAAAAAAAAAGTAATTGTGATTTATTCTTATCTATCACCAATAGATTATTAGCTCCTTGAGGGCAATGAATATGTTGATGTTTGCTTTGTATCTCTAAAATTTTGAATTCAAAGACATATAATAAGCATTTGTTGAATTGAATTACATAATAGAGAAATTTTCTTTATCTTAAATTGTTCTATAATTGTGGCCACATCTGTTAATTTCATAAATGTCTATGCTGGATTCTAGTCTTATCTTTGTTAAACTTTTGTTTTTGTTAAAATTCTTAGGAATTTTATTTCTACTTATTTCTCTTTAACCTGATTTCCACTCAAAAATCTGTATTCCCTACACTCAGGTCCTATATTCTCTAATGACTCATATGTATCTTCTGCTATCTTACATGAATAATGCATCTATTTAGCAATTTGCCTATATCAGAGGATTTGCCACATCTTCCAATAGAGTCAATTAAATACAAGGGTCAAACCATAAAAACAAGCTTTGTGTTGTGTCCCTAACTTTGTGTAACATAGTTTAGCATTACATATCCTCAAAATCTATAGCCTTCATGGTCAAGCCAAACTAAAGGATGCAAAACCAATGACTGTCCCAAAAGTTCAGATGTTCAAAGTGAAGCTTTGCCTGTTTCCTTCAGACTACATAGTATAAGGCAGGGTTTCTTAAACTTGTTCCATTTGCTATTTCTTTTTGCCTAAAGGAATTTTTCTTGATTCTAAGTATATAGGTATATAAAATAGGTATGCAAATCTGACATTAAGTGATAATAAATCATCATTTTGCAACCCCTACATTCAGTTACATGATCCAATATAGGGTCATAAAACACAGTTTAAGAAATTTTGTTATAAGGGGCAGAGCCCTGGCCTTAAAAGCATAAGTCCTATATTCAAATTCCTAATTAATTACTTATTAGCTCTTTGACCATAGGGAAATCACTTCATTCATCAATAAAATGGTTCCACTTAACACAGGATTGTGAGGAAAGTGCTTTGTAAACTGTTGTTATGTGATTAAGTGTATGGCAGACATCATACATGTTAAAACAGACAATCTTTCTTTATAAGACTTATAACTGAAGAAGAATTCAGTTATAAAGTACCATGTCTCATCAAAATCCTAAGTCATTGATAAATGGAAATCCAGAAGGATAAAGCAAAGTTGATGTTATGATAAGATGTGTAATATAATATGATGATATGAGATAATTATATAGATATAAATCCATATTTTAAAACATAAAATGCTTAGACATGGATAAAATTGTTCCTTTTCATCAGAATGCTCTAATTCTAATAAATGCCAGAATGCTATATTCCTACAGTATATTGCAATTTGTTAGTATCCTGTTATTTAGGATATTAGGATATTTTTGTTTAGTCCATTTCAGTTGTGTCCAACTCCTTGTGACCCCATTTGGGTTATCTTGGCATAGATTCTGATGTGCTTTGCCATTTCCTTTTCCAACTCATTTCAGAAAGGGGGAAAATAAGATAAACAGGGTGAAGTGACTTGCCCAGGGTCACATAGCTAGTAAGTGTCTGAGACCAGACTTGAACTCAGGAAGATGTCTTCCTTATTTCAGGGCCAATACTATACTCATTGACAAGTAGCTTCCCTACTTAGCACATAGTGAGAACTTAATACTTGGTGACTGATTAGTAAATCTCAGAGTTCAATATAGACTGATTTATTCAATTTCAGTTGGGATCTTCTTTTAATAATGGTAACATTTTGAAAAATTAATCTATTTTGAAGAAATTCCAATTCACTGTGACTTTTTTCTACTTTATATTTCTAGGAATCATCTTGTGATACTACCTTGTGGATAAGTCAGTCTTCCTTTAGTTTTAATTGTTTGGCCTTACACTAAAATAGAACTCATGTAAGAATGCAAAAAGTTATCAACTGGTTGCTTGGATATGAACTCATTACCTTGATCATATCTAGTTACAAAGATGCTTCCTCTACTCCTGAACTGGAGAAAAGAAAAGAAAAACAGTATGCTTGTAACAAATAGCCTTGTTAGTAAAGCAAATCCAGAACTTGGCCATATTTGAAAATGTATGTCTTATGTCTCTTTCTCATATCACATATTGGGGACCAAAGTCATTTTTTGATTCAACAATCTACTGCACTTTGGAATTCTGAAGCATCCTGTCATTGACCTCATCAATATGATATGACTCTTAGGCTTTCTCATATATGTGGTTATGAATACCCAGTGAGAGGCATTGTGAACCACTGTGCAAATGGACAATATGTTTTGTTAGGTGGCCCTTTTTCTTTAAAAAAGCATCCTTCAATCTATAAGAAGAGTACTTTTTACAACATAAACAAGGGGTGCTATACCTGAACTGATAGATTGGTGGCCATGGAAACTGTTTTCAGTGAGGACTCAAGGCTCAGTCAGAAGATGGAAGAAGTGGATAAGATCTAAGATGAAATTAAATGTCTTATCTATGCAAGAGATTTCAGAGAGCACAAATGAAAAGATCCTTAGCTTTAGAATGGGACGCTGTGGGATGGAGATAGGGAAGAGAGTCCTGGGGTGAGGCACATGGGAATGAGAAGAAACTTTCAATACTGATAGCAAGAAAGACTATGAGCCTGCCACCAAACTTACTGAGGACAAGCAGATGAAACTTCACAGTCTGAATGACATTTCTTATGGAAGTGGCACATTTGGGTCTTATGCCCTAGTGAGATTGAAAAATAGATACTATTTAGAAAATTATTTTATCTCCCTAGAAATATTTCCTCCTTTGAAAGTGATGGAATAGTACTAAGTGATTTCTTAAGCCACAGAATATGAACAGGGATATGCTCATATAAGGATGTTTTAGGTCATCCTTATTTTCCCTATTTCATGACTACAAAAGTCAATCAAGTACCAATTTTTCAGGCTAAATTCATATAATATGATTTTATTTCCTAACTGGGCTTATTGGCATCACACATTTATAATTAATTTTCTGAAGGAAGTGCTATTACACGTCAAGTGAAATAGAATGAGACCAAAGAGAGAGACATTCCCCACTTTAGTGATTGAAAAAATTATGCAAAATGCCTTCCAAATAGAATTAGAATCAGTCTTCCTTTAGACAATGGGACACTAAAAAGACCAGTATTTGGGATAGGAATGTATTCTTGGATTCCTCCTGCTCAAGCCTTTCCTTGATTTCACAGCATACCCTCTGATTTTGGGCATCCTTTTCCTTTCTTGCTCAGCATCTTCACTTCTGTCTCACTTTCTGGTTCTCCCATGGAACTTTCTTCCCATCTCTCATTCTGCCTTTCTGCACTTCTTTCTCTACTTGGGCAATATTTTTTGCTCTCTTCTACCCTCAGAATTTGTCCCCATTTCCATGACTGTCCTCTGGCTCACACATTGCCAGAGGAGATGATTCCAGATTTATATCTGACGGCAAAATTAGGCCAAGGACACACCCACACTTACCTTGAGGCCTCTGACTAAATACTATAATGAAATAAAGTGATGACTAGACATATTTTAGGCCTTCTGGGATAGGGGTGGGAGTGGAAGTGGAGGGGCATCTCTGTGTGAGGATTTCCTGAGCCCTTTTCAGAGCTGCTTAATTCACCTTGGGTGTACACTTTTCACCCAATTCTCTCCTGGGATTTCCCAGGAACTCTGAGCACATGGGCTAAATCAGGCTGAGGGTAACCCCCAGGCCTCAAAGCCTTTGGGGAATTAGGGTCATGCATCTGAAGACACTGCCCAGTGGAATGGGGGCAGGAAAACAATATGTCCCAAGTGCCTTGAAGGGGGCACTGCAGAGCACTTACAACTTGGCAGATACCTCCAAGACACCACTGCCACCAGGCCATGGCCACTCTCCTAATCTTTGTACCACTCTGCCCCACTTAAATCCAATTCCTGCCCAAGTCAAGACATTGCCCAATGATGCCATCAGATGTCTTCCAAATGAAAGAGCAGCCCTGCCCAATCTGGGTCGGCATGCCATGGTGTGCCAGTCAGATACCAGTGTCCCTGGATTTTCTGCCATTCTAAGTGAAACTGATCAAATGCAAAGCCACCAAAGCCTTCTCCCCGACTCTCTCTCTTGTCTTCAGGCACCTCAACTTCAAAGTTATCTCTGCATGAATCAAGAAGCCCCCCAAGCCCCAACTCCTTGAGCCTGCCGTGCCTTGAGTATCCACACTCTCCTATCCCTCCCTAAACGTTCCCCTGCGTGCACCTTGGCTGGGTAGAATCTCCCCTCCCTTCCAAACCCCTCCAAGTGCTTGCACTTCCCCGGGGTATTAGCTGGTGGGCTTGGGGGCAAGGGTGTCCGCACAGTCAGCCTTTCGCAGCCGCCAGGATGCCCCTTCTGCTCCTCACTGAGGCCCACGGTGTGTTCCTCCGGCTGCTGGAGCAGAGGAATCTGCAAAGCCTCGGGAGATTCTGAGAGTCAGCGACCGTTGGAGACCAGCCGACTGTTGGGACCAGAAAGAGGTCTTGCAAATCATTGTCATGTGACACTGTCACATGGGGCACCGATCTGGGTCGCTGACCAATGAGCCAGACCACTTTCAGAGAGGCCAGGTGACCTGAAGTATGAGCAAACACGAGACCTGCTGCAGCTGCAGATTCTAGAAGCTTGCACCCAAACTCCTGACCATGTTCTTGTGCTTCGAGGCTCCAGCGATTTTTGACTTGTGGCTGAAAGCCAACAACTACACATGCAGGCGGGAGAACTTGTGCATACCTGAGCCACCAGACCCTCCTTTTCCTGGGTTCTTTTCTCCGGCACAGGCGCATCCTCCAGCCCCTCCCCCCTGTTTTCCCCAGGAAGGGGGGAGGGAGGGAAGAGAGAAGGAGGGAATGGAGGATGAAGTACTATGCTCCAAGCTGGGGCTTCCTGAACCCCACTTTAGCAGGGACACCGGGTTGATCCTACCTGACATTGAAGCCATTTTCAAACCCCAAGTACGATAAATTCATCATTTACAGGATGTTCAGGAAGGAAGAAGTCCGGGACTACTGGCCATCTCTTAAGGTCATTAAATGGACTCTGCCCTTTGGCTCATGAAATCATTTATAATAAATCTCATGACCTCTGCAAGGGACACCCCACCCCCCACTCTAAGGCTGGGTAATAAACTCTGCCCCATTCTGGGGAGGGGCTGAAGGGATTTCCCCCATTTTATCTTAAGCCCTTTGGCATATATGGAAAGAGAAAACATTTCATGACCCTTTTACTGCCCCATGCAGTCAGATTTTCTTACCAAGACTATGGTAAATTCAGTCATTTTGCTGCTAGTATTTGTTGTAGTGGGTAAACTTAAGATTGAACTTCATTCATTAGGGCTCCTAGGTGACACAGAAAGACTTGAATTCAACTTGGACATTTATTAGTTGTGTGAGTCTAGAAAAGTCACTTGTTAATAGAATTTTACTATATTGGTTTCTAAACTGTGTATAGAGAGAGCCACACAAAACAGGCCTAGAGATACATTTTTTTTAGATGTCAAGTAACAGCTTAATTAATCACTTTCAGAATGAGGAATACAGTGTGTAAACTGGAAGTTCTTCAGGGCCAGAGACCTCCTATTATTGCAGGAAAGGTAGGGATTTTATACACAAATCATAGGCCAGAAGGGAAAGGGAAGATGGATTACAATACAGTCATTTTCAGGGCCTGAGGGACAAGTCTAGGAATGCAGGACAATATGGGTGTTCTCTAATCCTTAGATACAGTTTGTAAGTGATTGTTTCAAGTGGGGGATGGTGTCATTGCTTGGTGCAGGGACAGAACCAGAATTCTGTGATAGGAAGATTCTATAATCTTCATTTCACTTCACTTGATATACATAGGAGAGTATTGTCAAGAATTGATTGATCTGGGAGCAGCTAGATGGTCTAGTGGATAGAGCACCAGGCCTTGAAATCAGGAATAACTGAGTTCAAATACTGCCTCAGATGCTTAACACTTCCTAGCTACATGAGCCTGAGGAAGTTATTTAATCCCAGTTGCCTCTAAAAAAAAAAAAAAAAAAATTGGCTCATCATTTTGTGAAAAATGTTGAAAACTTGGGTTTCCACAGTGTTACAAGCTTTGAGGTAGTGTGGGATAGTGAGTACCATTGACCAAGAGATTTTCAGAATGTGAGAAGTTATGAAGTTAGGATTTATAGAACAATTAAGTGATCAGTAGAAGCCTTGTGCAAACAAGAAATTGGGGGGCTAGGAAAGCACAGATGGATTCAGCCAATCAGAGTCTTATGGTTTTGAGAAAACTACAAATTTAAGATAATAGCCTATCGAGCCCAAACTAGTTGGGGTCAATGACCTGACATGACCAAATCACTACTGTGCCTGCTTAATAGATTAATTGTATATTAAAAACTACACCCCAGAGGAGGAGTTTCCCGCCATTTTTGAACATGGGATGAATGATTGGGGGAGGGCATGTTTTATATATATTAAGGAGGAAATATGTAGCAGGTGTATCAGAAAGACTGTAACCCGGATAAAACGGACCAATCTGAAGGGAGGAGTTGTGTCACAGGAGCAAATATAAAAGTTCTCCTATTTCTGTACTAAGTGCTCCCTCTTCCTGAAGAAGAGTGGGGCCCCCTTCTGGCCAGAAATGTTAAGATAATTCCTTAAGATTCTTCTTCAACAAATTTTCCTTGATATCTGATTTTCAGTGTCGAGTGTTATTTCTAACAATTTCAAACTGCAACTCCCAAGCCAGAAGAGGCAGCTCTGAGAAATCGAAATTATTAATATATTCATTTCACATACCATCTTAATAATTATGAAAATCATTGTAATTTTTTTCTACTAGTAGAAAGGGAGGGAGATTGTGGATTACAATATAGTCATTATTCCTCATTCCTGTGAGAACAGTTGAACCAGGACCAGAGTTCTGTGAAAGCAACAGGTTCTGCAGAGCTCAAAACAATAGTGAATTACAGTCCCACAAATTTTTACCTGAAATAGCAAACCTTCACTAACTTCAATTTAGGGCTTGAATATCTTTCCTGATGTTTTCCTAACTGTTAACGTTTCATTTATGCTTTACTTTTAAATGAAGCTACCAAATCATAATCGTTCTCAGTTCTCAAGTAGCATTTCCATTGTCATGGGTGGACAGGGTTCTGTGGAAATAGTCTTCAAGTTGAAGACTTGAAGGGTACAGCAGAGTACAGAACCAGCTGGAATAGGAATGCAGTACCTGGTTTGGTTCACTTGGCAGTTATAAGGAATAAAGATATTGAGCATGCAGGAGGTGTGATAGATGGTTCTCAGGTCCCTGGGAAATACAGTCCAGTGAATACCTGGTGTTGGTCAAAGCCATATGCTTTGCCAGAAAGTGAGATGATCCAAAATGCAAATAATTGTTATGCTAAGCTCAGGGCACAATCTGCTTGCTGGGCCTTAGCTTTGGGAAATAGGGTATCTCCAAAAATACAGTAACTTCTGTAACATCTAATTAATGAGGAATCAGATCAGGGATTTATGCTTCAGGATAGGAAATAAAATGCTGCCTTTGGAATGTCTACTAGCCTAGGCTCCCATTCTTGCAAGAATGTAAACTCTTTCCTGCATTCATCAGTGAGTCAGTGGAGTTCTTTGTAAGATATTTTGTTTCTCACAGTAGGACACACTAACTTGTCTTTACCATAGTGTATGGAATAAAAGACCACTGGCTCAAATAAATCAAGGAGATTTCTCAAGGTAAAAGTAGCAAGGAATTTTATTATAATTTCTGAGAAAGAGCATCTCCCTCCCAACAAGCAGTTGGCAAGGAGAGGTGGGGTATAGTAAAGAGACAAGGATTATATAGGGCTCTGGACTAACACTCCCTATAGGCTGGACCTTTGCCCTGATTAGTCAGGACCAATGACCTCACATTCTAAGTCATAAATGAGGAAAAACTTCTAACCCAATCACATCTTTAGGATTACTAAATTACCTTATATGGGGATTTTAATGTTAAGGTGGCCCTAACTTAGTCTCACAAAGAAAAGGGCTACATGATACCATTCTTTGTAAACTATGTGATCTCTGGAGAAAGAAGCTTGGCCTGGAGCACATTTGACCTTTACTCAATTTTTAGAACTTAAGTATTTTGAATGCTCTTTTCCCAAGAAGAGAGGGGACTTATTAGAGGAGCAGCTATGAAGGAGTGGGACAGAAGACACTTTCCAGCTGTATGAGTAGTCCCAGCTGACCAGAAATATCTTTCAGTAGATCCAAATTGGGATCACAATAATCCTGTATATTGGGGAATTATGAAGAATCTTAGAGAATTGATAATTACAGGAATTTGAAATGCAGTACCAAAGGCCCAGAACATGAAAAAGGCCTTTGCAGTGACTCAGGGGAAGGATGTCACCAGCTGAATATCTGAATAGATTAAAAGATAGCATGAGGAAGTGTTCTAGGTTTGATCTTGAAGACCGAAGAGTAAAAGATGCCTTGAAATTGCACTTTGTGACCAATGCATGATCAGATATCAATAAGAAGTTACAGAAATTAGAAGGCTGGAATAAGAGCCTTTCCAATATAATGGAAGGGCTAACCAAGGTGTATGTTAGGAAAGATGATGAGAAACAAAAGAAGAAAGCCAAAATCTTAGTGCAAAAGTAGAGGGAATTGCAAAGAATGCAGAAAAGCAGAAGGGACAAGGCCCCAAGGAGAGGAGACAAGGATATTCAGGAAGGAACAGGGGGGCCTGCTGTCCCTGCCAGCAAGAAACCTTTGAAATGCTGGGAATGTCAAAAAGGACACATACTAAAAGACTGTCCCCTCCTGAGAACAGTGGTATCAAACTCAGAAATAGGAGTCACTAAACTCTACCTCACATATTGACTTAAGAAATTATTGTATTAATATTCAATATTAACAAATCAACCCATTAAAATCACTTAGAAACTATACTGGGTAGCTCTTGGAAGTGTTATGGGCCTCATGAAGCCCATGGACCCCATGTTTGACACCTTATCTACAGAATTTTAATTTCATTTATAAGGTCTTTTTAAAAAATTCCTTCAAAGAAATCTCAATTTCTTCCAGGAATTCTACCTTGATTTTCATTCACACGTGGTTTATTCATGTTTTGAGATTAATTCTCTGGGATTCTACCTTGGGTGTCTCTGAAACCCTAGTCATTCATGGTTGTATTCTATTTTTGGTTTATCTCTTTCAGCCTTCTTTGATTCAGACTTTAGGGCTAAGCTCTACATGTACACTTCTGGAGTGAACGTCTGGATTATTCTTGACCCTATTTTGTATTGTATTGTTTCAGTGTGCTTACAATGATTTGATCCTGGTTGAGGTCTCTGTCTTCAATACCCAAGTTCCTGATTAGGGTTTGCATTTGGGCAATGCCCTCCTTTTAGGAATTCTAAAAGACTTCTAGCCCAGTCTCCATCAGCTGGTGAGAAGGTTCTACAGGTACAATGCAGGTGACTCATTTATCTGAGCTTCGCACCTTGATTTTTCCACTGTAGGCTTAAGCATAGGGATAGGGCAAGATCTGAGTCTCTGCTCTGCTTCAGGAGTCAGAATCCCACAGCTGCTAGTTGCTATTACCTGCTCCTTGTCCAGTCTATATAAACTAATGCCCATTTCTCTCCTTTGTCCTAGCCCACCCCCACTAGTTACAGGTTCCTTCCCCAGTCTGCTCTGCATAATTACTTCCTGCATTGCATTAGGCCTCTATAAATGACTGGACTTGGGATTCAGGAACTCTTGCTTTAGACACTTCATTCCTCATTTCATTTCCCAAGTTGGGTAACTCCATACACCTATCCCAAGTCTACAGACCTTTGATCCCCCTGCTGACTTGGAGGGTGGACAATGATCAAATGATCCTTTTTCCTGCTCAAGATTTGGTGTGAGGCATTTTCTAGGTCTTGATAAAGAGCTGTTTTAAAGGAAACTTGGGCTATATTCCTTCCTACTCCACCATTTTGACTTAGTCTCTTACCCTGCTTAATTATTAGTATTGGTAATAAGTTATGAATATAAGAAGTTACCATAATTCAGTTATATTTTCACTTGTAATTTATGAAAAATGGATAGATATTTAGTGACGCAGTTTGATAAGTGTTTGATCTGCAGTCAGGAAGATCCCTCAATTTTAAATTTGGCCTCCCAAATTGAAGAGCCAGAGAGTGGTCTTCAGCTTTAGATCAAAAAGCACATTTACCTTAGCCAAATATCTTCAGAATACTTGGTAATGAGTTTGGGAAATATTTTCACTACCCAACCTTGTATTTAATAGTATTCATCTATTTTTTTTTCAATAGCTTTTTTCAAAATACATGGATAATTTCCAACATTCAACCCTGCAAAATTCTGTTCTGAAATTTTTTCTCCCTCTCTGCCCCCCCACTGCCCTAGAATGCAAGCAATCCAATATATGCTCATCTATTTTCAATATCTAAAGAGTGGTCTTCAGTTTATAACTAAAAGCCCATTTACCTTTGTCTCTCTTACTTGGTAATGAGTCTTGGTATTTTTTTTTTTTTACTACCCAATCTTGTCCATAATGTTCATCTATTTTATTTTTTAAAATATATAGTTTCCAATATTCACCCTTGTAAAACCCTATCTTTTAAACATCTGAAGAGTCCAAATACACAGGAGTTTCATATTTCAGGAACTGATGTCCACCCATAGTCACAGGATGTTATTTCGCTGTTCATGTGAATTTTAAAAGATAGGAAAAAAATCCTACTTTGCAACATCAGAATGCTCATTGCATTCCCTGTGTTTTTTGGCCTGGTTGGGATATGTAAAGCATCAGGGAAATTTATAGTCTTATTTTTAACCACCGAGTGAAAATTCCAGATTACACAAATTAAGATGCAGATCCCAGCAGATAGATGAAAGAGTCCTCCAATGGTGAATGATTAAAGATTGTAGTCTTAGGAGCAATTCTCATGTAAAAGTTCCTCATTGCAATGGTAATGGAGACTTTTCCTGCAGCCCCCAGACTGCAAGCAAACAGAAGGATGTTTTGAATAATCCCAAAATCCTGAGGGAAAAAAATGTCATATTTGATATAAGTGGCAAATTTTGCCAAATCTCCTGAGGAGGATGCAGGATGGTGCTGTAAAAAGCATACTTTCCAGATCCCACCCATGTGATGCCAGAAAAGATCAAGGAAGGTGTATCCTCTTCCAAATGCCATACTCTCCAATCCACTGTCCCATGGAGGCAATTTCGAGGATCTAGCTCATAGTGACTAGGGCAAAGCTTGAGAGTTGAAGGTTACTCCTAGTGAGATGGCCTGGATAGCTTCAGGAAATAGCAGGTAGTTATGGTTGCCCTAAAAACAAACAGGTTATTATTGTACAATGTGCACATCTGAAGCAGCTAAGGAATAAAAAGGGATATGACAGTGAATAATTTGGATGGTGCTAAATATTTTTTAATGAAGTATTAATCATCTCTGGAAGAAAAGAATGGATAAGTGGTTATTATTGTTTTAAATAGTGTAACTGCATTAGTCTGATCTAGAAACTAGACCATAGTGCCATCCAATATGGTATTAAATGAGAATCAGGAATCCTGGGTGTAAATAGAAAAGAATTGTGAATGATCGATCCAGAAAGACCTGGATTTGGATTCTTCCACCAACACAACACTTATTAACTATGTGATTTTGTGCAAGTCAATTCAATTGTCTGGGCCTGTTTTGATATCTTACCTGTGAAACATGGGCATGAATAACTCTAGTGTTGCTTGTTCAATCATGTCTGACTCTTTATGATCCCATTTGGTGTTTCCTTGGCAAAAGATATAGGGGCTGAGTTTACTTCCCCAGTTGTCCAAGTTGCTGTGGGCTTTTTCCTCCACACATAGTCATGAGGTCTTCAATATTAGGGGTGGTTAGTAGAGGAATTGATCCCTGAGACAAGGATAGAGAAAGCACTGATAAGAGATCTGTTTAGCTCCATGGTCCCACCCTCTGGGAAGGTCACCCAGTCCAAAATCCAAGCAATGTTAAACTGAGACCCACCCTGTACAGAGGTCCAAAAGCAGTCTCACCTTGCCATGCCCCACCAGAAATACCAGTAATATTCCTCAGGTTAAATGCTCCCTACAAAATATACCCATGGGCCATGCTCGTGTCCTCCTCTGGGTCAGTCTGCTATGGTACTTTGCTTCCTGTTGTCCCTCCCCCTCTACTTCCTCCATGCCATAAGGCATCTTCCCAACTCACTTCTCCTCCCCACAGCCAATAAACTCCCCTAAGGTTTCCAAGTTCCCTCCAGCCAAGGGGATGCCCCAACCCCATGAGGTATCTCTTCTCTTCTGGAATATGCCAAGTTCCACTAAGGAATTTGCCCTTTCCATCATTAATTATTAAAACCCCTTTCCATGCTCTTCCACTGTATCCCACATTTACCATTCCTGGTGTCTACTGTATCCCTCCATCTGGTCTCCAACCTCTTTCCCCCCAAAATCTACCCTTTTTAAAGAGAATGGCCACCTTGAATTCCTGACACGCCTGCAATCCAATCCTTGGCATCCACCACTATCTAGTGTCCAAATAACCATATCATTTTGGGTCCTCCAACCACATCATTTGGTGCCAAAACCCAAATCATAATCTACATGAATAGTATTTTTCAATTTTAGGTTTAAATATTACGACAAAACCCCCAAATAATTAGCAATCTCACAATTTTTCCTAATCTATCCAAACCAGATGCAAAAATGAAATTTCATGTGATTTAAATCATTTCAAATTTTAACACATTATCAATTGAATTGTTATTTTTAAAATCAATACTTGAGTCTGTGAGATTCTAACTGCATGTTATAATCAATCTTTTTTGTCCCTTGTTTTTAAAACTATATTTTTAAACTGAGGGATTCATCTTGGATGTCCACTTTTCACCCAATTCTCTCCTGGGATTTCCCAGGAACTCTGAGCACATGGGCTAAATCAGGCTGAGGGTAACCCCCAGGCCTCAAAGCCTTTGGGGAATTAGGGTCATGCATCTGAGGACACTGCCCAGTGGAATGGGGGCAGGAGAACAATCTGCCCCAAGTGCCTTGAAGGGGGCACTGCAGAGCACTTACAACTTGGCAGATACCTCCAGGACATCACTGCCACCAGGCCATGGCCACTCTCCTAATCTCTGTACCACTCTGCCCCACTTAAATCCAATCCCTGCCCAAGTCAAGACATTGCCCAATGATGCCATCAGATGTCTTCCAAATTTAAGAGCAGCCCTGCCCAATCTGGGTCGGCATGCCATGGTGTGCCAGTCAGATACCAGTGTCCCTGGATTTTCTGCCATCCTAAGTGGAACTGGTCAGATGCAAATTCGCCAAAGCCTTCTCCCCGACTCTCCTGTCTTCAGGCCCCTCAACTTCAAAGTTTTCCCTGCACAACCCAACATGCCCTCCAAGCTCCAATGGGTCACTCCCTGGGCCTGCTCTGTCTCGAGTGCCCACCCTCTCCCATCCCCCCAAGCTACCCCTCCTTCCCCGTACCTGGGTTGGGCTGGGAACCCTCAGTACCCTCTCCCTACCCAAGCCCCCAAGCGGTTGCGCTTTCAGGGACAATAGCTGGTGAGCTTGGGGGGAGAGGTGTCCACACAAGCAGCTTCCGCAACCACTGTAGCTGCCGGGATTCCGCTTCTTCTCCTCAGTGAGGCCCATGGTGTATTCCTTGGGCTGCAGGGCCATTGGAACCTGTGAAGCCAGGGGAACCTGAGAAGATTCACGTGTCCCACTCCTCTATCCCTTCAGCTCCACACCAAAATGGCGTCTGGAAGCCTTTGAGGGTTGGAGGCCAACGGACGGTTGGGACCAGGAGTGAACTCAAGCACGTTGTTGTCATGTGACCGGCGGTTCATCCTGGGTCGTTGGCCAATGAGCGGGACCGCTTCCAGAGAGGTCAGGTGGCCTGAAGTGCGCGCAAACGCGCCTGCCCTCTTACTGCTGCTGCAGGTCCTAGAAGGACTTGCCCAAAGGCCTTGCCATGCTTTCGGGCCTCGAGGCTCGTGTGGTTGCTGAAGGGCAGTTACTACACGTGCAGGCACGAGAACCTGTGCACGCCTGTGCCGCCCGCCACACCCTCCTGGCCTGGAGGAGCCCAAGCCCTGTGCTCCAAGCTGGAGCTTTCTGAACCCCCTTGGAGCACCTAGATACCGGATTGATCCTGCCTGGCATTGGAGCCATTTTCACCCCCCAAGTAGGATAAAGTCAGCATTTGCAGGATATCCGGGACTACCGGCCATCTCTTAGGGTCATTGAATGGACTCTCTGCTTTGACCTTATGGGACTGTTTACAATCAGTCTTGTGACCTCTGCAAGGGACACCCCAAACTCTGCCCCATTCTGGGGAGGGGCTGAAGGGATTTCCCCCATTTTAGCTTAAGCCCTTTGGCATATATGAAAAGAGAAAACATTTCAGTGACCCTTTTACTGCCCCATGCAGATTGTTTTACTAAGACTATGGTGAGTTCAATCATTTTGTCTTTTAACATTTTGCTGCTAATATTTGTTGTAGCCGGTAAATTTAAGATTGAACTTCACTCTGGAGTGACTTTTTAGGGTTCCTAGGTGGCACAGGAAGACCCGAGTTCAACTTGGACATTTATTAGTTGTGCGATCCGGGAAAGTTACTTGTTAATTGAATTTTACTATATTGGTTTCTAAAATGTGTATAGATGGAGCCACACAAAGCAGGCTTAGAGATACATTTTTTTTTTTTTAGATGTCAAGTAACAGTTTAATTAATCACTTTCAGAATGAGGAATACAGCTTATATACTGGAAGTTCTCCTGGGCAGGAGACCTCCTGCTGTTGCAGGAAAGGGAGAGATTTTATACACAAATCATAAGCAGGAAGGGAGAGGGAAGATGGATTACAATACAATCATTTTCAAGGCCTGAGTGACAGGCCTAGGAGAGCAGGACAATCTAGGTGTTCTCTAATCCTTGGATACAGTTGGCAAATGATCGTTTCAAATGGGAAGGGATGTCATTGCTTGGTGGGGGAACAGAACCAGAGTTCTCTGACAAGAACAGATTCTGCAATCTTTGATTCACTTCACTTAATCTACATAGGAGATTGATCTGGGGGCAGCTAGATGGCTCAGTGGATGAAGCACCAGGCCCTGAAGTTAGGATTAACTGAGCTCAAATATTGCCTCAGATACTTAACACTTAACACTTCCTAGCTAGTGAGCCTGAGTAAATTATTAAAGAGGCAATTCCCAATTTCCTCTTTAAGAAAAAGAGAAAAGTAAAAGAATAGACTGATCATTTTGAACTGCACCTCCCATGCCAGAAAAAGCAGTTCTGATAAATCTAAATTTTTAGTATATTTATTACACATAACATCTAATAATTATGAAAATCATAATTATTTTTTTTTCTCAGAAATAAAGTTGGGTCATCTACTGGGGGATTACAATGACTGTAAGTCACTTTTCAGAGGCTGAATGGTTTCCCATGACAAGGCTATAGGTAGAAGATAATATTGGTATTTCCCAGTCCTATGGGAACAGTTGAACCAGGACCAGAGTTGTGTGAAAGCCATAGATTCTGTAGAACTCAAAACAATAGTGAATTACAATCCCACAAATTTTTACTTGAAATAGCAAACTTTCACTAACTTCAATTTAGGGTTTGAATATCTTTCCGATGTTTCCCTGTTAACATTTTATTTATGCTTTACTTATAAATGAAACTCCATCTTTAAACTACCTTATATACTTTATTAATAGCCAAGATTTTCAAATGAAAATTTGATATCATAGTAAATATTATTATTAGCTGTTTTATAATTAAATATCTTATTAAATATTTCAGTTTTCAAATATCCAATTTTTAAAAATTATATTCCAATTTGTATGTAAGAACATCCAAATTAAAAGGGAAGTTTTATCGAAAGCATTTCTGTTTTGTGTCTCTCAAATTTATATAGATTTAGAAATACAATATAATTTAGAAATATAATAATACAAATGATAAATTTCAGATTATATCAATTGCATTTCCTAATTAACATATATAAAATCATTAACCTTATTCTCTTTGATATTTTAAAACTACTTTAGAGTTATCAAGCATGGAATAATTATGGCAATTAAAGAGATAATATAGTACTCAGTATGTGCCTGCTCCTATGTTAATTATTTTATAATCATTATATTATTTTGATTTTTACAACAACTCTGCTATGTGAATCCCATTATTATTGTTCTCTTTACAAATCAGCAAACTGAGGCAGAGATAAAATAACTTGCCTAAAATTACACAGCTAATAAGTATTTACAACTGAACAGAGAAGAATGGGCTCATCAAGAGCAGAAGCTGACTGGCTCTCCCACCTTGTACTGGCATTCGAGGTACTACAAAGGGCATCTGGGCTCTCCAAGATAACATATGGGTGGAGCCTGCCATTGACTCAGTCTGCCCTGGAGACATCTTTGACTGAACACTAGAGGGGATAACATAGAGGGCATTGCTTAGGGCCTGGGGTGGCTGATGCCAGTGACAGATGTTCTAAGTGGCAGGGCTCAGGAAATGCTAGCCTGGGGCATTGCTGCAGGCAGTGTTGCAGCTGGGGCCATTTGTAGCTCCTGGGCAGAGTGGGCAGGATGTATTATACCCAGGTAACACCCCCAGATTTCCCTAGAGACATGTGCTACAGGAATCTGCTAAGATGTTTTTTTTAGCAGTTCTCCAACTATGATGATCCAACTTTATTTTTACAATTCCTAATGGACAGGGCAGGAGAAAAAAAATGCTTTACAGGTTTTTTCTTTTTTCTTATAACTTAATTTCCCAAAGAAGCATAAAGTGGAATTAGTCCTCTTACTGAGACATGTGCTTCAAGTTCATTAATCTTTTCCACTGGCTACAGCCCTTCCTGTCTGGTTGCATTATAAATCTTTTGAGGTAAAGAATCTGGCTTGCAATACAAACATGACACAGGCATTTTACAAAGACAGAAACATGGACAAAATGACAAGACCAATATAAACAAAACAATTCACACAGTCATGGTCCATAATTAGGTATGTGTTTAGCAGTTCTTATTAGTTTGCGACAAGGTTCCATGTAAGGGAAAAGGTATCATGGAGAAGTCGCAGTAACATAAAAAGGGAAAGAATCATAATAAAACATTTAAATTGGGGTAAAGCCAGGAGTTTTAAAAATCTCTACAAAGTTATTTTATTGCTAACTATCAAGGTAAATATTTGCAAAAAAGAGATTAGATATCATCTTTCAAGAAATCATCAGGGAAAACTGCCCTGATATCCTAGAGCCAGAGGGCAAAATAGCCATTGCAAGAATTTACCACTGACCTCCAAGGAACATTGTAGCTAAATTTCAGAATTTTCAAATCAAAGAGAAAATATTGCAAGCTATCAGAAGGAAACAATTAAAATATTGAGGAGAAACAATCAGGATTACTCAAGACCTAGCAGCTTCCACTTTTAAGGATCAAAGGGCATAGAATCTGATATTCCCCAAAGACAAAGGAATATAGATTGCAGCCTAGAATCAACGATTTAGCATAATTGAGCATTATCTTTCAGGGCAAAAAATGGATAGTCAACAAAACAGGTCAATTTCCTTTATTTCTGATGAAAAGACCAGAGATGGATAGAAAATTTGATCTTCAAATGCAGAACTCGAGAAGCAAAAAAAGGTGAAAAAGAAAAAAAAAAAACCTTTCTTTTAAAAGTTAAAAAGTTCATATCCCTATTATAAGAAGATGGTATGTTTAACTTGAGATCTATATCTCTGTTATGGGTATACTTAGAGGTTGCAAGTATAATTTTATTTTATTGTGATGATATAAAAAAAGAAACTAGAGGAAGAAAAAATGATTCTACTGGAAGAAGAGAAAGATGGACTTAAAATGGGGTAAATTACATTTTATGAAGAGGCAAAAAAGACCTATTACAATTGAGGGAAAGAAGAGAGGGTTGTGAGTATCGTGTGAATTTTACTCTCATCAGATTTGGAATCAAAGAGAGAATATCAAACACCCTTGTCTTATCCTATAGACAGGGGAAAAGATTAGAAAAGGGGAGGAACTGTAAAAGGGGAGGGCTGTATGAAGGAGAGAGTGGTCAGAAGCAAAATACTGGGAAAGAAGGAAAGGGGAAAAGGGAGAAAGGAAAGAAAAAAATATAACTGGGGGGAAACAAAGTGGCAGGAAATACAATTAGTAATTTTAACTGTGATTGTGAATGGGATTAACTCTCCCATAAAACAGAAGCTGATAACAGACTGGATTAAAAGCCAGAATACTCCAATTTTTTGTTTACAAGAAACACATTTAAAGCAGTGATACATTCAGAGTAAAGGTAAAAGGCTGGAGCAGTATCTATTATGCTTCAGTTGAAGCGTAAAAAAAAAAAAGCAGGAGTACTAATCCTGATCTCAGATTAAGCAAAAGCAAAAATAGGTCTAATTAGAAGAGATAAGGAAGGAAACTATATACTACTAAAAAGTAGCATAGTATCAATACTAAACATATATACACCAAGTGATATAGCATCCAAATTCCTAGAGGAGAAGTTAAGAGAGATGCAAGAAGAAATAGACAGCAAAACTATACTAGTGGGGGATTTCAACCTTGCCCTCAGAACTAGATAAGCAGTAATAATAATTCAAATCTTAACCTGATGCCCTAAATCCTTCCTAAATCTCAAATACTATTGTAGCAGGGGAGAAGCATTAATCCTATATAACACCCCCTCCCCCCTTCACAGGATAGGTGAACTCCTTACAAAGAACCCATTCAGACACTGTCGTTTGGTTCTCTTTACCAACCAACTTCAGTTTCTTCCCAAACGAATGGGGCCCAAAGTCCTTGGGGGGGAGGAGGGGTGTGATGACTTCATCTTCTGAAACTACTTCCTGCTGAGAATCATCCTACAAGGGTCCCATTTAGAGGGGTTTGAGCTGTTAGAAGATCCAGTGAGTTGAGTCAGACCCCTGAAGGTGGTCAGTATAGCTGTCTAGTACTGGTCATATGGAGGTAAATTGCTCAAAGTCCAGAGGAAGAGAGACAGACAGACAGACAGACAGACAAGACAGAGAGAGAGAGAGAAAGAGAGAGAGAGAGAGAGAGAGAGAGAGAGAGAGAGAGAGAGAGAGAGAGAGAGAGAGAGAAAGTTAGCACTAGGAACAGAACCCTTCCTTATTCTTGGGAAGTGTGCTCATATCTTCCCTGAAGATTCTGTAAATAGCTAGGTACGCATCATCGCTTTTAACAGGAACTACATCATAACCCACTATCAGTTTTGAGAAAGGGGGAATTGCATTAGAATAAAAGAGGTAAAGCCTCTCTGTCAGTATTAAAATAACAACAAAAACACAAAACAACCCAACATTCAGCATGGGAAAAGAAGAAATTACCCCTCTTTTGCCAGGATCTGTTGTTAGATGCACTGGGAGAGGCCAATATAACTTGGCCAGCAGCTTTTCATATAAATTATTCAAAAGAAAATATGTCTGTATCTGGAACTATGCTCAAAAAGTTATCAAACTGTGCATACCATTTGACCCAGCAGCATTTCTATTGGGCCTATATCCCAAAGAGATCTTAAAGGAAGGAAAGGGACCCACATGTGCAAAAATGTTTGTGGCAGCCCTTTTTGTAGTGGCTAGAAACTGGAAACTGAATGGATGCCCATCAATTGGAGAATGGCTGAATAAATTATGGTATATGAATGTTATGGAATATTATTGTTCTGTAAGAAACGACCAGCAGGATGATTTCAGAGAGGCCTGGAGAGACTTGCATGAACTGATGCTGAGTGAAATGAGCAGAACCAGGAGATCATTATACATGGCAACAACAATATTACATGATGATCAATTCTGATGGACATGGTTCTCTTCAACAATGATGTGATTCAAACCAGTTCCTATTGTTCAGCGATGAAAAAAGTCATATACATCCAGAGAGGCCTGAGGGAACTGAGTGTGAACCACAACACAGCATTTTAATGCTTTCTGTGAATATTTACATGCATTTTGTTTTCCTTCTTAGGTTGTTTTTTTTTTTTCTTCTCTCTTTCTAGATCTGATGTTTCTTGTACAGTAAGATAACTGTATAGATATGTATACATATCTTGGATTTGTAATATAAATTAACATATTTAGCATGTATTAGATTGCCTGCCCCCCCCCCCCCCCCCCCCCCCCCCCCCCCCCCCCAAACCTTGGAACAAAAAAAAAAAGCTTTTGCAAAGGTCAATATAGAAAAATCACTCATATGTTTTATAAATAAAAAGCTTTTTAAAAAATTAAAAAAAAGAAAAAAGAAAATATGTTTGTGCCACAGGACACATTATACAAGCAAATGTTATTCCCACATTACTAACAAACTTAAATAAAACTGACTTTCCCATTTATTACATTCCATAAGTTACATCTCTCTAAGAAAACTTAAATACCCTAAAATTATCTTCTCTAAACCATAGTAAAGATGTTTCAGCTTTAGTTTTAATAATTGATAAAATAAGTTATTTCCCATAGACAGTATATCCATTTAGGGAGCTAATTTTATACAGGTATACATCTAGCAATAGGCAGATGAATAAGCCAAATCTTAATTTACCTAATTATAATTGCTACATGTTTTCAGATTGAAAACAGCAAAATATTACATATTTGAATTGTGCTTCTGGCTTCTATTGACCATATCTAGAAATATGCTATGAAAGGAAAAAAGTAAGAGCATGATTATAATACCTAACAGTCCCGCCTTATAGCCAACTCAGGAATCCATTTGAGTAACTTAATGGTATTTCTCTCAGGTGGTGGGTTACTAACTTAATTCAGATAACCACTGCCAAATTCAAAACTCAAAACAGTATCAGTTATAATCCCAAGAGATTCCATCTCAGTAGCAAGTTTCACTAATAAGGGGTTTTAGATCCTAAACTATCTATCCCATGCGCCTGCAGAGCAGAGCCAAAACTAGATGCAGGACTATCAGGTTGTAATCCTGCTCTAGGTATTTCAAGAAAGCTGTAGATCACATTTGCTATCATATTCATTAAACAATGAGATCATGATGTACTGAAATAATTTTGAGTTGTACTTAAATAATGTTGCTGAAGACATTTGGAGACTTTGGTAGAAGTAATTATTTTCTGAGAACTTGCAGTTCTGACAAACTTCTCTTTAAATTCCTTGCCTTGTAAGCAGTAGAACCATTGGTACAGCATCATAAATAAATTTGCCTTGAAACAACCAGACTTGAAAAATAAAGACAAATATTTACTGATTAACACCTTGAAAATACAAGCTATTCCTTTAAATAATAGAAGCAATTAATGTTAAAGAAATGTCATTTAAAGGGGGGCAGAGAAAGATGGAGGGGTGAACCCCAGTGATTGGCTTGTTTTCTCAACACCCCCCCCCCCAGGGGATAGGGGCTAATGAGCAGTGGGGGAAGGTGGACTAAGTCCTCACTTTCCCTAGCCAACAGACTTGCTTCCCTACCAGTCCAATCCCACCTTAGAGTTTCTGTTGACTTTCCCCCTAAACGTAGAAATGATCAATTTTAGGTTTCAATATAACAATAACCCCAAATAATTAACAACCTCACATTTTTATAAACAATAGCTAAATAGATATAACCTATCACAAAATGGAATCTCATATAATTTATAGTAAGGTTTCTAATTTTAATACAACAATTGAAAAAGTTGTTTTAGAAATCAATTCTTTAGCTTGTGAGATTCTAGCTGGGTGATCCATTCAAATTCAATTACTCCTTAGTTTCCAAATTTGCAAGCCAGAAATGGGTCAAGTACCCATTTCTACCTCAAGAATGCAGGCCTTTTCACCTTGAAGTTGTCACCAACACAGCCCCACAAACTTAAGTCTTGTGAATTCTAATACAAGTTTCTTATTGCCTTTTTAATCTTATCAATTGCTTTTACAGTCAATCTTTCTTGTCCCTTGTTTTTAAAATCACCTTTTAAAAACTTCCTATATGGGCAGCTAGGTGGGCAGTGGATAGAGCACCAGCCCTGATGTCAGGAGGACCCAAATTCAAATCTGACCCCAGACACTTAACACTTCCTAGCTATGTGACCCTGGGCAAGTCACTCAACCCCAATTGCCTCAGCAATAAATAAATAAAAACTTCCTATAAAATTTTATAAATTCCTTTTGTTGTGCCACAGTTCCATGTCTCAGTTTCCCTAAATTGTTCTGTCTTCGTTTCCCTTAATTGTTCTGCCTCAGTATACTCCCCCCCCACCTTACCATTCAGAGATAATTGGGCTGCAGAGAAATGGACGCTGACATTCCACAGAGATGGCCCATCTCCAATACCTACACATACCCCTTATCTTTTGGCTCTCAGACTCAGTTGCTCCTAGCTTCTTCCCAAACTTATCAGAATTTATGATTCTTTCTCTATACCCCCAATCTGTCAGAACTAAATTGATAGCTCTTTCCTAGAACTCCAATTCCCCCAGTGCCCTCTCCCCCTCCTTCTGCCTCTTGAGCTCTTTGTTCCCCTGAGTACCAGGAGCCCTATAAGAATCCTTAGAACAAACTCACTAATTGCTGGATACTTTGAGATCCAGACAGCTGGCTAATGGCTGCCAGTCTAACTCTCTGGGACTGTGTGCTTTGAGACAAGAGTCCCATTCAGTTCCATCCATAGCTATGGATTCTAAACTCTCCATTAACATCAATAAAATATTAATTAGTCTTCAATCTGTAGTACTGCCTCAGTTACTCTTGGAGCATTACAGTTTAAGTATATTTCTTTGTTAAAGGGAGAAAGCAAGACAAACCTTAAGATTCAAAATACAGGTAACATTTAAATAACTTAGACTAAATTTCACAAAACTTATACCATATGTACAACAGAACTGACAAAATTTTAAACCATAGCTCATATGATTTTTACAAATTGCTCAATATACAATTTAGAAAGCAACATAATACCTTAAATATATTTCATTTAATTAGGAGATATAAACATGTGACCTCTTTAGGTAGGGTATCAGAGAACTTTGTTTTAATAACTTTTTTTAGCTTAAAATCAAATCAAGTACATATTTAAATTTCTAGTAGCAATACTTTAATATTAATGCACATATATTCCTAAAATCTTATCCCCAAACTCATTAATTGAAATTAATTCTAGCATATATAATTTAAATTTAAACAAACAGAAATTTAGGACACATTTTTTTTTTTGGAGAAACTCCTCCCCTTAAAAACTCCATTTTCCTTTTTTTTTTTTTTTTTTTGGCAAGGTATTTATTTATTTATTTACCTATCTATCTATTTATTTATTTTCTTTTTCTTTTTTTTTATAAAGCTTTTTATTTACAAAACATAT
>JAJPUD010000310.1:708236-742407 GCA_023553655.1 Myrmecobius fasciatus
AGAGAGAGAGAGAGAGAGAGAGAGAGAGAGAGAGAGAGAGAGAGAGAGAGAGAGAGAGAGAGAGAGAGAGAGAGTACCTGGGCAAGAGGCCCTCATGAAATTGGTGTGCAATACTGATGAACTTCTCTGGACAACCAAGTGTTTACATAATTTTCCTTAAGTCCCCACTCCTGACAATGCCCAAAGTCTTGGTCACACCTACAAATATTGTGTGCAGACCTCTGATCTGCTCCTGGCATTTGGGGCAGCAAACACCCTATAAGCTGTTCCTTGGCCCTGTCTGAAGCCACACTGGTTCTCAGATAGATGACTTTCTTCCAGGCTGTAGAATCAGCCTATTAAGGAGGACTCAGGCAAGACTCTTGCCGGCAATGGCTAAAACTGAGACCTCCCTGTGATTGTCACAGGACAATCTATTCCCTTTACCTCATAGAGATGGACAACAGAGGCATCTTTGAATTCTTGGTGTTGAGGTTGGGAAAGGGACTCCTAAAGTTTGGGATCATCAATTGGTGTCACAAGGTTTCTTAAAAGAATTTGCAGGTTTGAATCCATTCCAAATCAAGGGGCAAAATTGAAATTGTAATGTCATTACAAGCAGGCTAATTCCAAAAGAAACTAGCAAAGTGCAGAGAGAAAGGAAACCCCTTTATCCAGCTTTCTATCATGAATATTCTAATTCTATGGCCCAGAGGAATGGTCTCTGGAATTTGGTTATCACTGACCGACAGATTATCTATCTGACAGACAGCAGCAATGAGCTGAAAAATAGTCTATTCAGAATCAATCAGATTGGGTGTGGGAGTTTCCTGAGGCAGACTCCAAAATCAGAAGATTTAGAATTTTTTCAGTTGTCCCACCCAATTGGGGACCACAAATGGTATATTACATCATTGGGGCACAACCTCCACTTGCCATATAATCTGAAAATTTTCAGTCATCTTTTATATGAGAAATGGACCTCCCACTTTGTAAATCTTAACTAGAATAGAATTAGCACTAGGTGCTTTGCCATTTGAAATCTGAGCCTAATGGCATTCAGAACTTCTTCAGTTGGGACTTCAGCTAAGGAGTAATTGATTTCAACCTGAGGTAAACTCTTTGAATTGCAACTTTCAGCATAAAACTGAATTTTAACTGTCTTCTTACTGAGTTCAAGAATCTTGCATCTTCCTAAATTCCAATTGTACTTTACTTTTGATAGAATTGATTGCTACCTTCTTAGAGATGGATGAACTATTCTTTTGGTTTACCTGTAGAGTTCTTGTTTTTCCATTTAACAACATCTGAATTTCCCCATAATTTTCCTCAAAACAGTCTTGATGCTTGCATGTGTTCTGATCCAGATGAGTAAATGCAGTGCTGTACACCAAATCTCTGAAAGCTTCCCACTTCTTTTCTGAACCACTGTTGCCAACTGTCAATTGACTCAACTTATCCTCCAAATTAGCAATAAACTGTTTCCCTCTCAGAGAAGCACTCTAATCTGTTGACATGAATTCTTCTAGGAGTCTTGTTTGTTTGGGGGTCATCCCTTTTGTTGAATGTTAATATTCCTTTTGGAGAGGATACTGTGATCATTTCAGCACTCTGCCTTTGTCACTCACATTCTGTCCTGTCTCTTCTCAAAATCACACAGTCTGTTACATGACAGTTTTCTGTGAAGTTTTATTGCATTTAGGTAAATGGAATACAGCATTGCTGATGAGACAATCGTGAGATACAGAAGTTTTCAGTAGCAAGTGACCAGTGCTGTTGCTGCTTTCAGCTCCATTCCTCCCAATGACTTCTTGCCATGTCTGTTAATCTGAGCTTACTCTGGCATTAAAGTCACCAGAATTACCATCTTGTACTCTTCTGGCACATTGATAAGGGTCTCCAGATCTTCATAAAATTTTTCTTTGATTTCACCAGGGTTCATCATACTAGGAACAAGGCACTGATGATAATGGCATGGCATTTTCCTGCAAGTGACAATCACATTGTCATGAGCCTCTCATTCACCTCTTTTTGAACGCATATGAGCTTATTTACTAGATTAGTTTTGATTGCTTACTTACACTAGCTTCACAGCACTCCCTTTCCCTGAAGCCATTCCAGAAAAAACCTTCAGCTTCAACATCAGTAAGCTGTCCTTCATTTGCCAATCTTGTTCACTCAGGGCTGCTGTTAGGTGATACCTCTTGAGTTCTCTGGTAACAAGAGCTATTCCTGCTTCGGTTCTACAGCGTTTTGTATTGTCTATGATTGTGCATACATTCCATGTGTCAGTGATGAGAGGAATCAACTTTGTGAATTTTTTGTACATTTTTTTAGGGTTTTAACCACAGGGTGGGATCCCCACCTGCTCTGGCAATTAGACCAGACTTAGGTAAGTAGACAATTTTTAGAGCACTTTTTTAGCCCCTCCCTCACACCTGGAGGTGAACACTGGGATCCTTACAAGGCTGCATAGACATCCAGGGGCTGCTGAATCCCACTGTTACTCCCAGTGAGAAGGCAACCTTATAGCCTGGGCTGTCTGAATGCAGGGTTGTGACTACAACTCCCAGTGTATTCACACCTGCTGCTTCATCACTTGCCTGTCACCACAGGACTTTGAGATATGTAGAAATGGTAACATGGTATGGTGACTTTTTTTGATTTGTGCATAAATTAGATTTATGTGAGACAAAGTTACACAAGGTTGCCAGCCTCAATGTCTCTTCCAGAGTCATCACTGTCCAGTGGCAGGACAGAGTCATGGTGACTAGTGATGACTCAAGACAAAATAGATGACCTTGAAGTCTTGCATATCTAACCAAGGCTTTAAGCACTCCACTTCCATTGTTTCATCTGCCTTGGTGGTTCTCAGCTACCCATTCCCCCACATTCTTCCCATGCTTGGGCAGACACTCCCCCCAACTCCCTGTAGAGTCTGAGACCACTTGGTTACCCTCAACCTGGTGTAGCCCGTCTGCCAAACAGTTTACTGGGATGTGGCCGCTATGCAAGCCACGCCACAGCTTCTTGGAGCCACAAGTGAGACTTAGTAGATCAGGTGGACACCAGAGAGAGAAAGAAGCCTCCTAAAGGGCCTGGCAGCCTTTACTCCAGAGGTCCTGCAGACTCCCTACACCTAGATCTTCAGTAAATAATACAGTACTTTCCCCACTATATCATGTCCTCTCTCTCCTTGGTTTACATTCAAGTTTAAAATTACTTCAGTGCTTATGAAATTGATATGAGTATTGTCTCCATGACTTCTCATCTTTGTGTGATCCTTGGCCATGTACTTCCATGCACCTTCTGCTTTACCCTCTACAGGTACCAAGAGTGTAAGTTGGTCCCTTCTCTTTAAGTATACTGACATCTATTCCTGTCATATATTTCCCTTTCTTACTCAAAAAAAGGTAAAAAAGGGGGAAAACATTTTACAAATATATACATATACCTATATATATATATACACATATATATGTATGTATATGTATATTAAAAAATTAACAAATATAATTGAGCAAAATACATTCCTGTGTTAGCCATATCAGAAAGGAGAAAAAGAAAGGAAGGAATATAGAAAGAAAGAGAAAATCTTTCCTGTTTCTATCAATTCTATATTTAGAAGTTTCTTTGAATTTGTGGTTGATGATTATGCTGACCAGAGGAATAAGCATTTATTAAGTGCCTAACATGTTCCAGGCAATGTACTAAGTATCTTGCAAATATTAGTTCATTTGAACAGTGTTACTAATCTCTCTTGTCTATTTTTTTCAATGCTAGCACTTTGGGTAACACACAACTTTGAAAGACCAGAATGATGAATGTGAATCTTGTGAAGATTTCTCCTGGGGGAATTCGTGGATGAGAACAATTTGTTCTAATTAGAATACTAACAATGAAGCATGTTTCCTGCCTTATTGAGGTTGTACAGAGAACCATACATTTAAAGGGATAGCCATGACTGACTGTCCTGACAGAAACAACAATAATGAGCTATTGTAATATAAGGCATTCCAAAAAGACAAGAGTTTTGGTTTATCTCCTCTTTTGAGTTAGGAGGCAATGGGATATAGTGAAACAAGCACTGATGGAGAGGACCTTGGTTTCAGCCTGGACCCTATTCCTTATCATCTGTGTAATCATGGGCAAGATACTTAGAAGTGTGAATTTCCTCATCTGTTTTTTTTTTTCATTAATTCTAAATTTAAATACAAGATGAGAAATGGGGGGAAGAACATTGCTTTGTACAATGTAGAACATAAGGGAATTCAATATAACAATAGAGTTGTATTTCAAGAAAATCTATATAATAAATAGTGCACATTATTTTCAAAGTTAACCAGCTTTTCTTTGTTTCCTTGTAGATTTTCTTTTGTTCTTTTCTATGTACCTTTTACTCTATTTTTCTTCCTCGCTTTATTTTAGTAATTAAAATGAAGTCTTCCAAATACATAGTAGAATAAAGAAAGTTAAACAAGTTTCAATGTGATTTTAACTAATAAAATTGGTTGTACTTATTTTCTGTTCTGCTTCAGAGAAGTAGTAACATACAACTGGGAGTAAATAGTTGGTCATATGATAAATTCTTTAGTTTTTGAAATATAATTCTTTTAAAAATTTCACTGTTTTATTTTTCCAATTATATATAAATATATTTAATATTCATTTTTATGAAATTTTGAGTTCCAAATATTTTTTCCCCTTCCTTACCTCTTCCTTCCCCAAGAAAGCAACCAATCTGATATAGGTTATACATAGGTTATACATGTACAATAATTTTAAACATTTCCATATTTGTCATGTTGTTAAAAAAAGCCATAAAAACAAAAGGGAAATATCATGAGGAAAAAAACAGGTAAAAGTAATATGCTTTGATCTGTATTCAGTCTTTATAGTTCTCTCTCTTCATGCAGGTAGCATTTTCTATCCCAAATCTACTGGAATTTTCATTTTATGGCTAATAAGAGCTAGATGTATCATACTTGATCATCATATAATCTTGCTATTACTGTATACAATGTTCTTATTCTGATTACTGAGCATCAATTTATATAAGTTTTTCCAGGCTTTTCTGAAATTGGTCTGCTCATCATTTCTTATAGAACAATATCATCCCTTGTATTCATAAACCATAACTTATTCATCCATTTCCCAATTGCTGGGCATGCACTCAATTTCGAATTCCTTACCACTCCAAAAAGGGCTGTTATAAACATTTGTGCACAAGTGAGTCCTTTCCCCTCTTATTATCTCTTTGAGATACAAATCCAGTAGTGACCCTCCTGGATCAAAGGGTTGGTCTGCATACTTCTATAGTCCTTTAAGCATAGTTCCAGAATAGTTGGATTGTTTTCTCGAATTCCCTCCAACATTTATCAATATCTTTCCCTATCATCTTAGCCAATTTGAGAGATGTGAGATGGTACCTCAGAGTTGTTCTAATTTGCATTTCTCTAATCAATAGTGATATAGAGCATTTTTTATACAACTAGAAACGGCTTTAATTTCTTCATGTGAAAATTGTTCATCTCTTTTGACCATTTATCAGTTGTGGAATGACTTGTCTTATTAAATAATTTGAGTCAATTCTCTCTATATTTTAGAAATGAGGCCTTTATCAAATACACTGGCTATTAAAATGTTTCTTTTTTCCCCCAAAGAGGGAGGAAGCATCACAAAAATTATTTAATATATTGCCAGATGTACAGTAATTAGTATTATCTAGATATCACTTAAGTTATAAAATTGGTTTAGATGATTCTATAAAATAATGAATATAAATTATCTATCATTAATCCCTGCAGTTCAGTAATGACCCCCAAAGTTCAAAGCAAGAATTATAGTCAAACACATTTTTAAGAAGACATAATTTATTCATTTAATTCAAAGTAATTTTCTACTTTACTTCTAATCTTGGCAGAGCTGGTTTTGTTTATAGAAAACCTTTTAAATGTAATGAAATAAAAATTATCTACTTTGCATTTCATAATGTTCTCTATTTCTTCTTCATCATAAATTCCTCCCTTTTCCAAAGATCTGATAGACAAACTATCCTTTGCTCTCCTAATTTGCTTGGAGTATCACCCTTTATGTCTAAAGCATGAAACCGTTTCAACCTTACCTTTGTATGGGGTGTGAGATGTTAGTAGACTCACAAATATTTAATGTTGTTTACAATTATTTTTTAATGGGACTTCTCTTTCTATCTCTTGCTGCTGGTCATTGTTGGTAATATGAAGAAAATCCAATGACTTATGTGAGTTTATTTTATATCCTGCAGTTTGCTAAACTTGCTCATTGTTTCAAATGGTTTTTAAGTTGATTCTTTAGAGATGTTTCTCTATGTCAAAGAGAGATAGCTTTTTTCTTAGTAATCTAATTCCTTCTTTTTCTTCTCATTGCTAATGCTAACATTTGTAATACAATATTGAATAATATTAGTGATAATGAGTATCAGAAAGAATGTCTCCCTCCCAGCAAGTAATCAGACAAGGAGAGGGTCGGACCAGTGGATAGCCAATGGGTTAACACTCCCTATAGGCTGGACCTTTGCCTTGATTAGGCAGGGGAAATGACCTTACATTCTAAATGAGGAAACACTTGTAACCCAACCACATCTTTAGGATGACCAAGTTACCTTACATGGGACTTTTAATGCCAAGGTGAGACTAAAGTCTCACAAAGAAAAGGGCTTTGTGGTCCCATTCTTTGAAACCTCATGATTTATGGAGCACAGCTGACCTTCACTCAGTTTTGAGAAGTTTCCATCTTCTGAGACAGCTTTCACAGTTCACTTCATTCAGCACACACTACAAGGAAAGAGTCTTAATAATCAATGGTGGAAAAGAAAAGTTCCCTAGTGGAACTTATCATTAGCCAGGAGAAAGGAACTCCCCCTCGCCCCCGAAATTAGGGCATACCCTTAGTTAGCAGGCTAAGTCCTAAAGAGGGATTTAGTGCCCTAAAAGTCAGCTATAAGGAGGAGACAGACACCTCAAGGCACAGGGGGCATGAAAGGAGAGATACCATGTGGCATGGGGAGGGGTGAAGGAAAGGACATTATGAAGCAGAGTGCTGTGGTGGACTGACCCAAGGGGTTCAACAAAGCTGGCATGAGACGTGGACAGATTTTATAGGAGAAATTTAACCTCAAGGACATGACTGGACTTCTGACAGGAGATAGCTGGGCTGCCCACGACTTCCACAGAGGGTGGGCCTCAGGGTTTTGACATAATTTGGATTTCTTAGCTGGGTACATCAAGGTGAGGATATAAGGTTAAATTGATCCCAATTAGTACCCTTCTCTATTTGTTTCAGGCAGTACTTTGGTGTTTCTCTGCCAACTGGATGCAGTCATCCAGGACCTCATTGTTTGACCCTGAACAGGTGATTTCACATTCTTGATCCTCAAGCCTAATGATCTATAATGACAGGGTCTGATTAAATTATCCCTAAATTACCTTCTAGGTCTAAATTTAACATCAGCTTATGGCTGGTAAAGGAAATATTCATACTGTGTATTGTACCTACCCAAATATCAACTGGCCAGTAGGGAGAGCATGTGAAAACTATATTAAAGAAAAGTTTTTCTATTTAAAAGGTTGTTTTCAACCCCCACGTTCACCTTTAGATTATGGTACTCCATTTTCCCCAAACACCCTGGATTCCTGTCTCGAAGATAAGTCTCAGTTCATTTAAGGAAGTGGCGGATTGTAATTTAAGAAGGCAGGAAAGTGAAGGAGAAAGGGCAAACTGAAGACAAGTTTTTCTAGTGATAACTTCTTGGACAATGAGGAACTATGTAATTATATTCTCAGGACTTAATGTTTTACTTTTGATGAAATGTAATGAGGAAGTGACACCAAGAAATAAATCCACAGACTATCTCTGAGGTAAGCAAAGCTATTAAGATTATCTAGTCTCTGATATCAAATGAATTAGATTATATTAGGGTTTTTTTTTTATATTAAAGCTTTTTATTTGCAAAACATATGTATGGGTAGTTCTTAAACATTGACCCTTACAAAGCTTTCCGTTACAAATTTTTCCTCCTAGTTCCCTCCCCTCCCCTAGATGGCAGGAAGTCCACTACATGTTAATTATATTAAAATACTAGACAAATCAAATATATGTATACATATTTCCTCTTGCTGTTCAAGAAAAATCGTATCTACAAAAAAAAAAAAAATCTGAGAAAGGAAACCCAATGCAAGCAAACATCGATAGAGAGGATGAAAATATTGTGTTGTGGTCCACATTTCATATCCCTCTCTCTGGGTGTATATGGCTTTCTTCACTGAACAATTGGAACTAGTTTGAAACATTTCATTGTTAAAGAGAGCCGCGTCCATCAGAATTGATCATCATATAGTCATCATATACTCTTGTTGCCGTGTATAATGATCTCCTGGTTCTGCTCATTTCGCTCAGCATCAGTTCATGCAAGTCTCTCCAATCCTCTCTGAAATTATCTTGCTGGTCATTTTTTAATTAGTTTTTTTTTTAAGCCATTAAAATTAGATTGTATTTCCTTGAAAGTTTCAGCTTCACAAAAGTGGCATTTCAAGCCAGATGAAAGCTTGCTTAGGTGAAAAATATAGTGTCTTGTTTTCAAGTACCAAAGGGGAATATTTAAGGACCCAGCAATGATTTTTTTCACTTGGAGATGAACAGAAATTTGAAAGTAATAGAATGAAGGTGAGGTGGCAGAAAAGGGACTTGTAAAATTCATTCCCTTGATGATATTAGGAATCAAAGTCTGGAAAAGCAGTTCTCTAATTGGGTTAGTGTACACTAGATATTTTTGTAGGATGTTATGATGTTATATCTGGATCTGGAAAAGAACTTCTGGGGATTTTATAATCCATTCCCCTTCATTTTACAGAAGAGAAAATGAATCTCAGAGAGGTTATATGGACAGTAAATGGTAGAGTTTGAAATTCAAAATCTTCTTTCTCTTTATAGGGAGTTAATAATTATATGTTCACTGAAAACAGAATAGATACTCAAGCAGGTTTTAGGGGAAATTCCTAAGAATTATTTAATCTGAGTACCAAATACTGAAATATAGTTTGATAGTAAGCCCCTTTTTTGACAATGTAATCAATTGTCTTCTGCTATCACTATTCTTTCAGAATATTTTATTATTCTTGAGTACACCTGGAAAGTAGAGAAGGTAGTTGCTATTATCTCATTTTAAGCAAAATAACATAGGATTTTTTTTTTTTTTTTGCAGCTAGAATAACATAGGACTTAAGCTTTTTTTTTTTTTTTTTTTAATCAGACTTATGATCTTTCTTGTTAGGAAACTCCCATTAAAATGAAGGTTTTTCTTGCAGTGTTGAGCAATGCCTTTCCTGCATCTTTTGGCAGTAGATATTTGCATATAGCACTAAGAAACAATGGGACTTGTCCAAGATCATAAAGCCAATATGTATTGGGGAGGAATTGAACTCAAGTCTTTCCTGACTCAAAGGCCAGCTCCTGCATGTGTGCTACCTGCCAATGCCTTTCCTTTTTGTTCTTTTTAAACAATAAAAACTGCCATAATTTACCAAGTGCTTTGTGGTCTACAAAATATACATTTGATTCAACAATCTTGTGAGATAGATAATGCAGATATTAGTTTCCATTTTTTTTCCACAGATGAAGAGATGTATAACTCAAGAGAGGTTAGGTAATTTGCTTCAGTTCCAAGGCAGGGTCAAACGGGTGGGATTTGAACTTTTAAGTCTTCCAGCTACAGATCTAGTGATCTCTTTCCATTAGGCTTCCCACCTTAGGATAATGACAGTAGCTATCTTTTAATATACTTCAAGAGGGCTGACATATGCCAGTAATCTGGGAAATCATAATTGTAGAAAAAGTACCCTCTACTGACATAATTCGGTGGTCAGCACGTGCCTCTTGGGACTTCAGCTAAATTAAGAGTGATTTACATGTCATTGCCTTCCTTACCATTACTATCCAAAATAGAAATAGGAAGTCACTGAAGTTCCATCTTTAAGACTTATTACAGATTTTTTGTTCTTGGGAGTGACATGATCAGACTTAGGAAGGAAAGAAAGGAAAGGAGAAGGAGGAGACAAAAAAGAGAAAGAAAAGGAAGTGAAGGAGAAGGAGAAGTGAAAGAAGGAGGAAAAGGGAAAGAAGGAGAAAGAGAAGACAAGGAGGTCATAGCAATAGGAGTATGTATATAACCACTACTATAGTTTAATGTAAATCAGATTACTTACTGTCTTGGGGAGGAGGGAGGAAAGGGACAGAGGAAGAAAAATTAGGAACACAGTCTTTACAAAAATCATTGTTGAAAGCTATCTTTACATGTATTTGGAAAAATAAAGTACTACTGGAAAGTATATTTGGCAGAATACTTTCCAGGGATGTCCACATTGATTAAATTGTAGCACACACACACTTGCTCAGTGTTTGGGAGGCTCTGAAGGAAAGTGTGGGAGAGGCAAGGTATTAGATTGACTACAAACTGAAGGTCTACAGAGCCATTGTGTTGACCTCAATGTTTTATTCCTGTGAGACAGGATACCAGTGCCAGGCCAGGAAATTGAATTACTTCCATTTGAATTGTCTTAGGAAGTCCTGAAGATCACCTGGCAAGGTAAGATATCAGACACTGGGTCCTTTCTCAAACTTAACTACCAAGAATTCCAACTCTACTGCAGAGAGCATGACTCTGTTGGGTTGGCCACATTGTTTAAATGCCAAATATGTGCTTGCACTTTTTAATAATTAGCATCACTTTAGCATCATTTACTTCCAATTTCCTTATGTATGTACAGGTGGAAGAAACTCCAAACTGAGGCTCATTCTAAAGACAAAATATCATTTTTGGTCCAAGCAATGTCATCTTTCCTAAAGATTTACTTGACAACTTGAAATTGTCCTTAAATATATGTCAGTCATATTTGTACCATTAAGCAAAAACTCAGTATGTTTACTATTCAGTTATTTCACAGAACACTGTCACATATCCCAGGGTTAAATTCATTAGGAACTGCTGCCTTTTCTGCTACAGCATTACTCAGTTCAATAAACGTGAGATGAGACTAATTTAAAAGGTGGTCCTTGGTTTGTGAAAGATGTAAACTAAAAATTGTTCCTCTGTAAATATAAATATACATGTATATCTCTCTATGTATATATATTTTGAAAATTAGTTGACATCAGAGCAGTAGAAAGAAGGAATTTTTATGGAGAAAAAAGAATATTAAATGGTGAAATAAGGCTACCTGATGTAGGTCATGTTGTGGGAATTGAGGGTATAGCAACAAAGAATATAGAATGTGAGAATAATGGAGTGGAATGTAAAATCCTTAGAATGGAATCCTGGAGAGGAAGGAATTGGGACTGAAACCAAGTCCTTTGTCTTGAGTCAGATTTAACTTCTCGTTAGATTGGGGATTCAGTGATAAAGAATTGGTGAAGATTTGAAAGAGAAGATTCAATTTTGATCAAGCAGGATTGTATGTACTACTCTCATTCTCTCCTACATTTATTACCTTGAAACATACTTCATGAGCTAGCATTATTATAGTTTGACTTTTTTGCCTTTCAAATATTCATTTCAAAAATTAATTTTTCTTAATTGCCTGTATTTTGGTTAGATATTTTAATGCAGATTTCCCATGTTTCTCATAAGGAGATAAGTCCATGTAGTATTTTGAAAATAGATTTTAAGCTCTTGGAGGGCAGGGATTATCTTTTGCCTCTTTTTGTATCCCTAATATTTGGCACAGTGCTTGGCCCATAATTATTAATAAATGTTTGTTAATTGATTTGTTCCCAAATATCTATCTTCTTTACTGCAACTTTTTCATACAATTAAAGAAATATTACCAATATGGAGGTATTGTTTTCTGATAAATCTAACCCATCCTGAAAAATTGTTCCTTTTCATCAGAATGCTCTAATTCTAATAAATGCCAGAATGCTATATTCCTACAGTATATTGCAATTTGTTAGTATCCTGTATCCTTAGGATATTTTTGTTTAGTCCATTTCGGTTGTATCCAATTCCTTGTGACCTCATGTGGGGTTATCTTGGCATAGATTCTGATGTACACTGCCATTTCCTTCTCCAACTCATTTCAGAGAGGAGGAAAATAAGACAAACAGGGTGAAGTGACTTGCCCAGGGTCACACAGCTAGTAAGTGTCTGAGACCAGATTTGAACTCAGGAAAACAAGTCTTCCTTATTTCAAGGCCAGTGATATACTCATTGACAGCTAGCTTCCCTACCTAGCACATAGTGAGAACTTAATACTTGGTGACTTATTAGTAAATCTCAGAGTTCAATATTGACTGATTTATTCAATTTAGGTTGGGATCTTTTTTTAAATAATGGTAACATTTTGAAAAATTAATCTATTTTGAAGAAATGCCAATTCACTGTGACTTTTTTGTACTTATATTTCTAGGATTCATCTTATGATACTACCTTCTGGGTAAGTAAGTATTCCTCTAGTTTTAATTCTTTGGCCTCAACTTAAAATAGAACCTATGTAAGAATGCAAAAAGTTATCAACAGGTTTCTTGGATATGAACTCAGTGCCTTAATCAGATCTAGTTATAAGATGCTCTTCTACTCCCAAACTAGAAAGAAAAGCAAAAACAGAACCCTTGTAACAAATAAGCCTTGTTATATGGTCAACAGCTTGATCATATTTGAAAATGTGTCTTTTTATGTGTGTGTCTTTCTCATATCACATACTCAAATATCAAAGTCATTTGATTCAACAATCTACGAATCAGAATGCAGAAAATAAAGTGGAAATGAGGTCAAAGAGAAACAATAGAAATAAAATTCCTAAGAGTTTTAAAACAAAAGATTTTAAAATCCAGCAAAGGTATTTATGAAACCAACAGATGTTGCCACAGTTATAGAACAATTTAAGATAAAGAAAATTTATCTACTTTATAATTTAATTCAACAAATACTCAGTATGTGTTGATTGAATTCATAACATTAGAGATACAAAGTAAACATCAACATATTCTTTGCCCTAAAGGAGTTAGTAATCTATTGATTGATCCTGTCCTCTGATAGATTGCCCTTACAATCATTTCCTCAATCTCTAATCTTCAACCTTTTTCTATCTAATGATTTCTTCCTGCTAACTTCAAACATGTCCAAAATCTCCCCATTTTTGAAAAGTAACTTCATTTGATCCTCTATCATACTATAGTTCTCCCACCTCTTATAGCCAAACTCCTAGGGGAAAAAATTTGGCTATACTACACTTTCTACTTCCTTTCCTATCTCTCATCTCTCAACTCTTTGCCTTAGAATCTCAATACTCAATTTAAATTTACTCTCTCAAAAGTCATACTGATCTTCTAATTGCCAAACCTATTTCCTTTTCTCAGTCTTCTTTCTTAAAATCCATGTAACATTTGCATTTTCAACTACCTTCTCCTTGATGTACACATGCTCTCCTCTTTAGTTCTGTGAATCTTATTTTATTTCTGACTTCTCCTTTTCCCCTTTTGCTGGATATTTTTGTGCCACAATTCCCGTCTTAGTTTCCCTCAGTTGCTGTTTCAGTTTCCCTTAATTGTTCTGCCCAAAAATAGCAACCCCCACTTCCTGACCTTCAGAAATAATTGGATTCACATTCCAAAGGAGTCATAAAACCTCCAGATGGCCATTCTCGACATACCCCTTATCTTTTGGCTTCAGACTTACTGTCTTCCTTTCCCAGTTTCTGTCTCAGGCTTCCTTTTCACTCCCTACCTGCCAGAACTGAATTGATAGTTTCCTTGGATACCAGATGTTCTCAGCTGTTCCCCTTTGTCTCCCTGAGCTATGGAGACTATAAAATCCTTGGGTCATCTTAAATGAGGTACTGAATAATTTGTGACATTAGTCCTATTCAGACGGCTGACATGTCTGTCAATTTAAACTCACAATGGACTGTGTGCTTTGAGACAAGAGTCCCAGCAGTCCCAATCCATAGCTATGGATTCTGAACTCTCAATTAACATCAATAAAGTATTATCTAATCTCCAATGTGTGATACTGCCTCAGTTTCTCCCTGAGTATTACATTGGGAGGCCCCAGTGAGATATGAGATCTGGGACCAGTATTGCACAGTGGAAACTAGCAGGTCTCCTCCTGGAGTCTTGGGGTGGCTGCATTTGGGCTCTTTGTTTAGGGAAGGCCAGCCCTCTGGCTTGTTCAGAGTCCCACAAAGAGAGCAGCTTCAGCCGCAGCAAGAGCTCAGGGAGGACACCTCCATTTGGCCATAAGAGAGTCTTTTTGAAATCCCTGCAGGGTAAGTTCTGTCTGTCTGTCTGGGTGTCAACACAGTCTGACCTCGGAACACATATGGGGGCATTGGGGTTAGGGTTGACGAACTTTTAACTAGTTCCACCTTCATTGAATCTGAGAGATATCAGTAGGAAGCTTCGTGACATCATCTGGTTAAAAATTTTTAAAAATACATAATATATATATATATATATATTATTTGGGCCTGGGTGCTTTTAGGCACCTGTTGGCTTCAGCTTGGGGGGAGATCTGAGTTCCCAGGCAATCTCTGTGAAAGCAGAGAGCTCCATCTGAAGTCCAGAAAGCTCTTTGAAAAGCTCAATTTGAATATTGAAGAGGGAGAGATTGTTAGCTTAAAAGCCTCCCCGAAGGGCATTCCCATGAAGAGCAGGAGTTTGCCTTGCTTTTCTGTGGCTGTGTGAGTCAGTGTTTGAGGTTTGTCTGTCTGCTGATTGATCTAAGCTTCCCTCTCCCTCTCACTGCATTCTTGAGAGGAGCAGTAGTTCTCCTTTCACTTTTCAGTGTCTGTGTAATTAGTGTTTGCAGCTTGTCTGTCTGTTGATTTAAGGAACTTTGTTAAGTTTTAAGAACAATGATTGGAAAATTTGGTAATTGGTCATTTCAATGTTAAAAATGCTTGAGTTTTTTTTTTTTAATTTTTATTTTATTTGCATAACATATGTGTGGGTAATTCTTCAACAATAACCCTTACATAGCTTTCCGTTACAAATTTTTCCCCCCAACTCCCCACCCCTCCCCTAGATGGCAGGATATCCACTACATGTTAATTATGTTAAAATATTGGCAAATCGAATATATGTATACATATTTCCAAACTTATCATTGTTGTGCAAGAAAAATCTTATCTACACAAAAGATATATCAGATAAAGGAAACACAATGTAAGCAAACATCAATCAAGGAGTATGAGAATGTTATGTTGTGGTCCACATTTCGCATCCCTCTCTCTGGGTGTATATGGCTTTCTTCAGTGAACAATTGGAGGTGGTTTGAAACATTTCATTGTTGAAGAGAGCCATGTCCATCAGAATTGATCGTCATATAGTACTGTTGTTGCCATGTATAATGATCTCCTGGTTCTGCTCATTTCACTCAGCATCAGTTCATGTAAGTCTCTCCAGGCCTCTCTGAAATCATCTTGCTGGTCATTTCTTACAGAACAATAATATTCCATAACATTCATATACCATAATTTATTCAGCCATTCTCCAATTGAAGGGCATCTATTCAATTTCCAGTTTCTAGCCACTACAAAAAGGGCTGCCACAAACATTCTTGCACATGTGGGGCCTTTTCCTTCCTTTATGATTTCTTTGGGATATAAGCCCAATAGAAATGCTGCTGGGTCAAAGGGTATGCACAGTTTGATAACTTTTTGAGCATAGCTCCAAATTGTTCTCCAGAATGGCTGTATCCGTTCACAGCTCCACCAACAATGCATCAGTGTCCCAGCCTTCCCACAACCCCTCCAACATTCATCATTAACTTTTCCTGTCATTTTAGCCAATCTGACAGGTGTGAAGTGGTACCTCAGGGTTGTCTTGATTTGCATTTCTCTGATCAATAGTGATTTGGAGCACCTTTTCATATGACTATAAATAGTTTTAATTTCATCCTCTGAAAATTGTCTGTTCATATCCTTTGACCATTTATTGATTGGAGAATGGCTTGAATTTTTATAAATATGAGACAATTCTCTATATATTTTAGAGATGAGACCTTTATCAGAACCCTTGAATGTAAAGATGATTTCCCAATTTATTACTTCCCTCCTAATCTTGTCTGCATTGATTTTGTTTGTACAAAAACTTTTTAACTTAATATAGTCAAAGTTATCTATCTGGTTTTCAATTAAAAGTTCCAGTTCTTCTTTGGACATAAATTTATTCCATCTCCACAGGTCTGAGAGGTAAACTATATTATGTTCCTCTAACTTGTTTACAAAATCACTCTTTATATCCAGATCATGAACCCATTTAGATCTTATCTTGGTATGTGGTGTTAGATGTGGGTCAAGCCCTAATTTCTTCCACACTAGTTTCCAGTTTTCCCAGAAGTTTTTGTCAAATAGTGAATACTTATCCCAAAAGCTGGGGTCTTTGGGTTTATCAAAAACCAAATTGCTATAGTTATTGCCTAGTTTGTCTTGTGATTCTATCCTATTCCACTGATCGACTACTCTATTTCTTAGCCAGTACCAAGTGGTTTTGATGACCGCTGCTTTATAATATAGTTTTAGATCTGGTACAGCAAGTCCACCATCGTCAGCCTTTTTTTTCATTAATCCCCTTGAAATTAAAATGCTTGAGTTTTTAAATTTCTTATTGGAGTTAAGTGTTTGCATTAATTTTAAACTAGCAGGAACAGAAAAGTTTGGCTATCTTTAAAATGCTAGAGGAGGAGATTTTTTTTCCCCCCAAAGCCTGCTAGAAGAAAAAAAAAAAAAAAGGAAAATAGCCATAAAACAGAGGCAATAAATTATTCCTTACAGAGATAACAACTCTGCCTGGGGAGAGGCAGAGAGAGAACAAAGAAAGTGGATATCAATTAATTGGGAGAAAAAAAAAAACGGGGGAGAAAAAAGTTTTAGAAAATCCAGTTTAAGATTATATGTGTATATGTGTGTATATATACATATATGTGTGTATGTGTGTGTGTGTGTGTATATACATACAACCAAATGGTAATTTAGTTTACCTGCAACATTCAATTGGAAATTAGAAAATTTATTTAAGTGAGAAAAAAAAGCCATATCCTTTTGGACTTATGGGTATTTGGTTTTTATATTTACTGTTGCCTTGTGCATGCTAGATTGTTTATTTTAGGTATAAGATCTTAGAAATTTCTTTGAATGTTGAACCATCAATACTGTAAGAAAATTGTTAAAAGCTGCATTTGATTTGATTTCAGATTGATAATAGCTTGTTTGAAAAAAAGTCCTGATAATTTATGTTACCTTCTGAAACATACTGGGTAATTGATAAGCATTATGATTTATGCTTTAAATTTTGTCAACTCTAATTTTGAACATGTATCTGAGTTTTGTGGAATTATTTAGGTATTCACTATATTGTGAATCTTGAAAGTTTTGAAGGAAAGGAAAGGGAAAATACAGGAGAAAAGAGATGGATTATATGAATAGGATAAGGAATTGAAGGACGAAAGAAAGGGAGAGAGACAGACTGTATTTGGGAAGAGTGAAAGAAGAAAAAGGCATGTAGAAGAAAGTGAAGAGGACATAGAGAAGAATAAAAAAGGTCAGAAAGTATTTGGGAATGGAGAGAGAGAGAAGGATTTGGCATTCTAAAAGTTAATTGAGGAAAATAAAAGTTGAATGGGGGAGGGAGAAAGGGGAAGGCTCTTTCTCAAAGGGTGAAGATTTAACTCCCCCACACTTTCAGCTGCTTCTTTAGAAATGGAAATAAACTTAGCTATTTGTATTGTCTCCTTGTTTAAGGAATATGATAACAAATGTGATCTATAATTTGATAGGGCTAATTCCAAAAGTTTAATTAATATTTTTAATTGATTCTTTTATGTGAAAATGGGATATTCTGTATGAGTTTTAATTGATTATATTGGGTCATCTTAAAATTGTATTCACTGTCTGAAGGGATTCTGAGAATAATAGTTTTTTGCCTTTTGTGCATCTGCCTATGTTTCTGTTCTGGACAATATGCAATTTGGAATTTTTATGTATTAAGTATTTTAAAAGCAAAATAATCTGTAATATTCACCTTATGAAACATGTATTTGATATGAAAGTTAAGTTCCAGAAAGTTCATGGGACAAATCTCTTACTGTTATCAATATAAGGTCATGTAAATGCCTGTTTAGGATTCATCTGAAGCTTTGATTAATGGAATTTGTTATTGGAGGTAAAATTTCTTGGGCTTGTAGCTAATGTTATTTAGGATTTTAAAGTTCCACTTTCTGAAAGTTATTGGGACAATTACCCGGAGTAAAACTGAGTTGAGGCTATTTTATCCTATGTCTTGTATGTACTGAAGGATCAGTTTTCACTGATTATATTGTGTTATGGCCATGTCTCTGTTTTTCCTCCTGTAACTAATTTCTATGATCAGAGCAATAGTCAATAGGAATCATTGATGCAATTTAATTATGCCATACCTTGCTGTTTCCAACCTGGTTATATGTAATCAGTATGCTGTGGCACATGAGTATTCAGCCTGGTCATCTATATGTTACTGGATATTTGTGTTTGTAGATATTCAGATCTTTAAAGGTTTCTGCGTAATGAGAGGACAATTAGCACAGTTGTCCGTGAGATCTAACTGCATTTTGTTATCAGCCTGAGAGCAGCTTGTCTGCCTGTGACACAAATCTGTCTCCTTGCTTGGAAGCCACTGGCTTCTCCTCGTTTTGTGAACCAGTCTTTCTGTCTCAGACTGTTCTAACCTTTATTTGTTAGATTTGTTATTTTTTGTTCTAGATTTTGGTTAAGTTTACAGCCTTACTGACCTGCTTCTAGGACCTGGATCAACTCACTGCCAGCTTTCACCAGATGGGAAGTTTGGTTCCCCCTCTGTCAGCCTGAATCGGCTTCTTAAAGAAACATCACCCCTCTCTCAGCCTGAAGCACTTCTTAAAGAGACATCGCCCCTTTTTCCTGAAAGAACTTGTTCGTGATTTGGGGGAACTGAGGGTGGTTGATGACTGACTATACATCTCTGACTGTGTATTACTGTATAATCCCCTGTTACTGTATGTTACTGTATAATTCTGATTGGGTTTTCTATTGCTGTATTTTAGATTTAGGGATGGAAAATGTTGGGTTAAAACTGTAATGTATAGTTTGTATCTGCATTGTCAAATTGATCACAATATTCCCTCTGGGATATGTAATTGGTTAAGGGATCTTGAGTTCCAAAGTATCCCTTACTACACTAGTCTGTTATGTGACAACTAGAGCCCTATTTACTCCTCCTTGGATGATTCCTTCAGTAGAAAAAAAAAGGGGGGGGGAGGAATGAGAAATAATAACTAGGAAAGCTAGTGATTTTTCCCCAAAATACTTGAAATGGGAACCACTAGTGCCCTTTAGTTTCATATTCATTTGGCCTTAGGTATTTCTGCCCCATCCCCAATGCACCAGTTTAAATGGAAGCCCCTATAGCAGTCCTTTTTTTGTTTCCTCTGCCTGCTTGGTTTATTACTTAAACCCCAACTGGCCTGTGATTGCTGGTTCTGCTTTAACTTTGAACCCCCTTATTCTGTTGGAATGGCCCTGGCAGACTCCGTTTCTGGGACCATTTTCTGATTCCTGGCAGTCTCTCTGATCCACCTCTCCAGTCCTGTAACCCCAGTTACTTAACGTTTCAGGCTAGTGCACAAACCACTGCAGACCTAACTTTGAACTGCTCATCTCAGAATGGGTTCCCTGGCTGAGATGAAGATCCAGAACTGCAGAGGACCTGACAAACTTGCAACAGGGAGGACTATAGAAGGCTGGGGCTATCAGGGACAGACTTGCCATCGCCATAGGTCCCTGCACCTTTTTCTAGTTTTATTATCTGCTCCTGGTAGGATCAGTTACAGTTATGGTGCTGAGACCTTCCAGGTATCTGAGGACAGGTGATTCAATGATTTGAATATTCAGGAAAGAGAGTGTGGAACGTTGTGCCACAGTTCCATGTCTCGGTTTCCCTCAGTTGCTGTTTGTTTCCCTTAATTGTTCTGCCCCAAAATAGCAATCCCCACTTCCTGACCTTCAGAAATAATTGGACTCACATTCCAAAGGAGTCATAAAACCTCCAGATGGCCAGCCTCAATGTACCCCTTATCTTTTGGCTCCAGACTTACTGTTTCCCAGTTTCTGGCTCAGGCTTCTTTTCACTCCCTACCTGCCAGACCTGAACTTATAGTTTCCTTGGACACCAGGTGTTCTCAGCTGTTCCCCTTTGTCTCTCTGAGCTATGGAAACTATAAAATCCTTGATGCCCACCAATGAGGTACTGAATAATTTGTGACATTAGTCCTATTCAGTCGGCTGGCCTGTCTGTCAGTCTAAACTCTCTGGGCTGGACCTGCCTGAGATTCATTTGGCTGACATGTCCATCAGTCTAAACTCACAATGGACTGTGTGCTTTGAGACAAGAATCCAGCAGTCCCGATCCATAGCTATGGATTCTGAACTCTCAATTAACATCAATAAAGTATTACCTAATCTCCAATGTGTGATACTGCCTCAGTTTCTCCCTGAGCATTACAATATCTATATCCCACCTCCCAAGATATAATACAAAGTTTTATTTTAGATCCCTCTTCTTTCTCTACACACTTTATCACATCAATTTCAATAAGTTCATTTGTCATCTCTATGCAGATCTATATACTAGAGCCCTAGTCTTTCTCCTGAGCTGTACTACTACATCATCAACTATCTACTGGAAATTTCTCATCAAATTCAAAACAGAATTCATCATCTTTTCCCCAAAATCTATTCTTCCTCTGAACTTCTCTATTTCCATCAAATGTATCACCATCTTTTCAGTCACCCACATTTATAAATCAAGTCATATTCATCTTCAATCTATTTTGTTCCACCTATCCTTCCACTGTCAAATCTTGTTAGTTCTATCTCCATAACATTTCTCATATCTCTCCCCCTGTCTTAAATTACATGACCATTTCTAGTTTAGATCCCTACTACCTATCCCTTGTACCACTGCAATAACCTCCTAAATGGTTTCCTAGTTTCTTGTCACTTTTCTAATCCATCTTTCACACAATTGCTAAAACAAAATTCCTAAAGCATTTGATTTTATCATGTCATTCCCTTGCTCAATTTAGGTCCTCTGTTACCTGAAAGTTAAGATACATATAACTCTCATTGGCATTTAAAGCTCCTTCTGGTTGTATATCTTTCACTGACTTTCATGCTGCAAAGTATACTGTATAAAAGAGGAGTTGGGACAAGGACAAACAGTGAAATATCATTTGTTCCAGGGATTTTTTCTTGGCAGCTCAGTAGATAGCTTGTTCAGTATCTTTTCCTTTTTTTTCTCTGTTTTTTTCTCAATAGTATTTTGTTTTTACAAATACATGTCCCTCACCCTGCACCAAGACAACAATCAGTCTGATATAGGTTATACATGTACCCTCTCTTTAAACATATTTCCATATTTGTCATATCATGCAAGAAAAATCAGACCAAAAAGAGGAAAAAAAAACACAAGAAAGTAAAAGCAAGCACATAAACAAATAAGTTAAAAATACTTTGCTTTGATCCACAGGTCTCTCTGGATGTGAATGGCATTTTTTGTCCTAAGTCTATTGGAATTATCTTAAATCCGTGCTGCTTTGAATCTTCTCTCAGCTTCTCTTTCTGTCTGTACCAAAGGAAGAGGTGGCTCAAATGCTTCCTCCATCATCTTTAACACCAACACATGCAGGATATTCCTTGGCATTTCTTTTTAAGTGCCATGTGGCTATAAATAGCTGCCAGCCTCACCTAGGGGTGCACATTTACCTAAGAGTGCCAGGATCCACAACATTAAAAATAAGCAATCCTTCTTGTCCCTCAGCCTTTGCCCTCTCCATCTTATATACTGCTGTTAAATTCATCTCCTTGGTTCAGTGCTCAGATCATATTACTCTGATCAAAAATGTTCAATGACTCCCTAAACTTATATAAACACAAATACAAACTTTGTATACTGGTATATGAGATCTTCAGTTTGACTCTACTGTTTACCTTCAATCTTACATCTCATGCTCTTCCCATCATATATTCTATACTGCAACTGAATTGGAATATTCACCTCAATTTTCAACTCTGCATTTTTACTTCTGTCATTGTTTTTTTTTTCTGTCATTGTTTTTGAAAAAGTTGAATGCCTGCCTTTCTTCCTTCTCCTGCTCTTCATCCTTTTTCTCAAATGCATCTTTCAGGGCTCAGATCAAACCAAACTTTCAGGAAGCTTCTCCTGATCCTTACAATCTGGCAGTTGCATGCTGTCTCTCTTGCTCTGTCTCTCTGTTTCTTTTTATCTTTTTGTTTCTCCTTTGTTTTCTCCTTTCCTTCTTTCCTCCCCACCCTCCTCTTCTCTTTCAATTAAATGTTAGTAGCTTCATGAGATTCAATGCAGTTTCTTCTTCTGAGGCTTTCCTGATAAACTGAATTGTTGGAGCCCTTCCTCCTCCAGGTTACTTAATCTTTACTTTGTCCATATTTTATATTGACTTACCTGTATACATGTTGTTTCCCTATAGGAAAATATAAGTTCTTTGAAGGCAGATCCTTGTCATTTTAATTTTTCTATCTCCAGTTTCTAGTACAGAACTTATCATTAAATGTCTTGAATGAATGAATGTCTTGAATGAATGAATGTTACATACTTAGCCTAATCTGATTCATGATATTTATTTTCATATATATTTTATTCCCTCTATTAGAAGGCAACTTCTTTGAAGACAGTATTTTTTTCATATTTCTATCTACCCTCACACTTTGCATAGTGTTTTGAATATTGTTGGTGTGTGGTCATTTCAGTTATGTCTGGCAGATACTGAAGTGGTTTCCCATTTCTTTCTCTAGCTCATTTTACAGATGAGGAAACTGAGGCAAACAGTTATTGACTCAATCACACAACTTTTTTTTCTAAGGCCAGATTTGAACTCAAGGAGATGTTTAATCCACTGTGCCAAATACTGTGGATACACAATTAATGTGGTACACAATAAATGTTGACTTTCTATTTGGTGCAAAGAAATTATCATTTATCCTCTCAAGGAATCACAGTTCTACTGGAATATATCCAAAAAACTGAGGTGAAGTAGGAAGCTCCACAGATCATAATTACAGTGTATGTTGTATCATTTTCATTGATGAAGGATCAAACTGATATTTTACAATGTTTTTTAACATTGGTTTTTTAAATGTTTTGGAGTTAAGTTTACAGGGCATATACCCTTTGTAATTAGACAAAATACTGTGAAAACCAAAGATCTTCAGCAATCCACATTCTAACGAAGTGGAAATATCACTTAGTTTAGAATTAGAACACTTAAATTTAATCCCTTTATGATACTGGGTAGGGCACTGAATTTTTCTGGGCTTTAGTCTCTGCATCAGCAAAATGATAATATCATCTAGAAGGCTGCCAAGGTCTCTTTGAACTCTAGACTTATGCTTTGATCCTATTTTATCAGTTGAGTTGGAGAAGGATAACACGGATTATGATGCTTTGGAAATGAATTACTTTTTAGCTATTTTTGTGTATGAAATTATAATAAAGAAAAACAGGGCGCTATTGTAAATATTCTCAAGGTTGTTTGCTGCAAAGCAAAACTGGTTATAAAATTAAAATCTGTTTAAGCAAACCATCTTTTCTAGATTGATTTCTATTAAAGTCAGAGATATATTGTGAGTGGGAAAATGTGGATCCTTTTATACAATGAGAGAACAATAGTTTTAGCAGTATTGACTCAGTTCTGTTGCTACATATAGTATCATTAAATTGCAAGTAGGAAGCAGAAGCAGACAGGTTGTAATTCTGGGTTAAGCCTTTCTTGTGTGTACTCTGTTATGATGAAAATGTGCTCTTTGGGGAAGCAGGGATGATAGAACTGTGACTGAGTATATGTTTAGGAAGATGAAGTTGTGGAAGAAGTAGACTGAGATCTAGAAGAGAAATCAAAGGGCTAGATTAGACATGAATCTTAAAATATATTCTACTACATATAAACTTACATATGTAATACATGTTGTTCTTAGCTCTCCATTATTTTGGTGCATCTAGTAGATTGGGAAATCTCCCTTAGGTAAGGGGATGGGGAAGAGAAGAAATTATTTGATTTATAGAAGAAATGAGTCACTATGTATAGAACTGGGGGAATGTGGGGATGCCTTATGAATGACTTCTTTGCCTGGCAGAAAATGTAAAAGTCCGTTCTTTGGGTACCTGATGATATGATCTCTGATGTGAGGTTTGGTACCAAATGATGTGGTTTTAGGAATAACATGAGATGATGGTAAGCACTAAAAGTTGGGGTTCAGTCATGTAAAGAATTCACAATGGCCATTTTCTTTGGCAAAAAGTAGATTTATTTAGGGGAATAGGTTACAGACAAAATGAAGGTATATATAGACACTAGAAATAGTAAACATGAAATAGAGTTGAGAGAACATATGAAAAACAAAGTTTCTCAGTGGAACTCACAATTTCCCAGTAGAAAGGGAGCACCCCACCAGGTTTGGGAATACCCTTAGCTGGCAGGCTAAATCCCAAAAAGATCTTAACATCTAAAAGTTAATTATGAGTTAGCTATTAAGAGGAGTGGGGTTGAGAAGCACAGTAGAGTTAGGGGAGATATCACGTGGCCATGGGAGGAAGAGGTAAGGTGAAAAATACCTTGTGACAGAGTGCCAGGGTAGATTGATCCAAAAAAGGGCAGTAGCCATGGATGGCTCATAAGTAGATTTTATAGGGAAACCAACCTCAGGGACATGACTGGGATTTCTGACAGGGTATGGCAAGGTGAGACTGCTGGAGACCTCTACTGAGGGTAGATTTTAAGAGTTTGATATAACTTGTATTTCAGACTGGGGCACCTCCCCAGAGAGTGGGATCTGGAGCTAAACTGATCTCTATCAGTGCCTTCTGCCTGCTTGCTTCAAGGATCAATTCTTTAGTTCCTCTTGGTCCAAAATATCATTCAAGATCTCATCATTCCCCATTCTTTTAATTTGTTAAAGAAATCTTTTTTTTTTCCTGAGGCAATTGGGGGTAAGTGACTTGCCCAGAGTCACAAAGCTAGGGAACATTAAGTGTTTGAGACCAGATTTGAACTTAGGTCCTCTTGACTTCAGGATTGGTGCTTTATCCACTGTGCCATCTAGCTGCCCTTAAATAAATCTTTTGAAAAGTGCATTGGGAGTTCCTAAACAGAAGAGGGTATATCAGAACAACATTGAAATTTTAGGGGACAAATCCTAGATCCCTGGTTTAGTAGTGCCAAAAAACTGCAAGTGAAATATAGTGGTTTCTGGGGTTGGAGTGTCACAGAGATGAACAAAGCCAAAATTTGGTAATATCACAGGGTAAGTTAGTTTACGAGGGCACAATAGCAGAGATTAGCATAAAATCAAATCTGTACACTGTAGCGTTTTGCTAGGGTCCATTCACCCCAACAATCAGTTCCCCTCCAAACAAGTGGGGCCCCAAGTCCTTTGGGATATGGGGTGATGATCTCATCTTCTGAAACTACTTCCTGCTATGAATGGATGTAGATTAGAGTTGATTTGAAGGGGTGGGCCAGGAGGAGATCAAAGTGAGTTACCCAGTGTGGTTCTGAGTCAGGTCCCAGAAGCTGATCAATACAGCTGTCTAGTGCTGGTCATTTGAAGGTGAAGTGATCTAGAAGAAAGCAGACCTCTCAAACAGAGGGACAGTGTTTCAAACAGTAAAGGGGTCGCTTGGGTGGCCAAGGGCGCATGTGCCAAAGTATTCAAAAGGACATAGGCATTGGGTAGAGAGGATAACATTGAAATCAGGCTTTGTCCTAATCTGGCCAAAAGCTCATTTTTAAGTGCTTTATCCACAGTTTGGGTGATCTGAAGGCCCAGCTCAGACCAAAACAAAGTATGATCTCTTTTAGTAGATACTTTCTTGTGCTGGCTTGGCTGTTCCTCCTGAGGAATTTTCTCTGCATCAGTAGAAATAGGCTCAACTGGGGAGACATTACACCAGCAGGGAAATATGATACCTTGCGGGGTTTCACATCATGACATGGCTTTTTGTCTGGATACAATAAAGGTGCTCCCACTTGGGATGGACTTTAATCAAAAGTCAATTGCCTAAAAACTGGGGGACTAAGAAGGCCAATGTAATAGCAGCCTCTTGTGGCTGCATCAGCAAACCAATTTCACATGGCTTGGTCTGTTCATATCAAATAAATTGTAAGAAAACATGCTTGTGCCACAGACACACAGGGCAGAAGATGTCATTCCCCATTAACTTAAAAGTTTTTTTTGTTACAATATATACAAATTCTGTTTAAGTTACATTTCTTAAAAAAAAAATTGGACTAAAATTCTTTAAGTTGGTCACACTGTGTGAAAATAGCAGCTGAGTCTCACAAAGGGTTGCATCAATAGCTTAATGTTTTTTATATTTTGAAAAGTTTAGAGACCTTATACAGACATCTTCCTAATAAGGTGTATCTCTAGTTAACAGACAAATGACAATGCCAAATGTTTCCCTATCTGGGAGTCATTTACCTAATGATTACACATTTTCAGATAAAAACAAGATTTTATACTTGTATTTTTGCTCATGGCTTTTAATGGTAATGGTCAGTTTAAAGTTTAAAATTCACTTGCTCTGAATATAGAGATTTGCTATAAGAGAAAAAAAATAGGGACAGGACACAGCATTTTTAGCTGTTAAGACTTCAGGTATGAAAACCATGGATGAATTCCACACTCTTGCCAGACTCAGGAATAGATAGGAATCATTCCTAATTGAAAGGAACTGAATTTTGAGGATCAAGTTATACAGGTCTGAACTCAAAGAGAGCTCAAAACTATCCTTTTTGCCCAGATGAACAAACCTCCCCCACCTTCTAAATTCTGTAGCATTTCTCTAGGATGGTGGGTTTTCTGATTTTTTGGTCCTCATTCATACCCGGATTCAAACTTGAGAAATAATATTATAGTCCCCAAAATTTTCTCTCAAATAGCCCAATCCGATATCCAAATTAGAGCCTTTAAATCTGAAAAGAAAAAAGCTTACAAATCATTGTGCCTAAAACTATCTCAAGATTGATATGGTGGAAGGCAGCAAACAATGAGATGATGATGCATTTAATAAGTATTAGATAATTTGCTTATGGGTTTTGAAATAACCATTTTCAAAAACTTACAGTTAAATAGAAATCTTACAAACTTCTCTTAGAAGTTCCTTTCATTAATAAGCAGTAGAACTTTGATACAGCATCTTATCTAAAAGATCTTTAGCATTACAAAAATGTTTTTTGCTCTTAAAACAACCATCACAGACTTGGAAAATTAAAAAAAAAATTCAACTATTAACATATGCTTGTAAACAGGCTGAAGAGGGTATTTAAAAGTATGTCAAAGTCCCTTTTTTTCAGATGGGTAACTTGGTGGAAGGCTAGTGCTAACTTCCACATAATGGATTGAAGAATGACCAGCTGTCCTGTTGAGAAAATGTCTAAAGTTAAAGAAATTTCTAGGTGGCCCAGAGAAAGGCTGAGCACTCCTGGAACTCCTTCCCACCTCTCCCAAAATAAGTGAGGTGAGGGAAAGCCTCAAGAAAGGCTAAGGAGTAGCTACACTTAATGAAAAAAAGCTAGACTATATCTTCATGTATAATTGTGCCAATTAATCTAAAATAAAACTATGATATAGTTTTCAATCCTAAATTTTAGATTCAAACAAAAATCCTTTAGAATTTTTTTAAATGATAGCCCAAATTGTCACCTGTATTTTCTTTCTTGTATGGGAATTTCATTTTTATAGCAAGGTCATTTCCTAGAACTGATGACCTTGCTAGCAAGAATAGTTCTGTTTTTTTTTTTTTTCCTCACTTCCTCAACTAGTGGGAGTGTGGAGAAAGGAAGGCTAATTAATAGAAAAATAAGATCATAGCTCATAATATTTTTACAAATTGTATAATATACAATGTATAAAGCAACACCTTAAAGATATTTTTTTCTAAATTAGGAGACATAAATTTATGACCTCTTTAAGTTACCAAAGAGAACTTTGTATCATTACCCCACTACTGGAGTACCCAGGTTTTTAGCTTAGAATAAAATCCAGTTTAGATTTAAATTTCCAGTATCTGCAATATCTGCAATATTCAATACTGCAATATCTGCAAGCAAATTTCTAAGATCTTATACCCAGAATAAACAAGTTTACAATTTAGCATGTTACAGTTAATAGTAATTCTCTCATACAATTTTAGATTCAGGTTCCAATATAAATGTGCACCACCCCAAAATTTAAAGGTGGCAGAAAGTTGCCTTTTCAAGTCCATTTATCCAATTAAACCCTTTTCCAGTTAGCATTGAAGGGAAAGGTACTTAATCTTAATTAGCAGGATGTTGATTTAATCAGGACAATCATGTACAACAAATCTCTCCTCAAGGGACAGAAGTTTAATTTAAGAAAAATTTAGGTTAGTTTGAATTGCAAATACAAGGCAAACTGCCAACAGACAGACATACAGAAATGAGAATACAGAGACAGGAACAAAACAGAAAGAAGGGCGTTTTTAAAAAATTTTCCATGGTCAGATATCACACTGATTCCCTTTGCAATATTGAGGATGCAAATACCTCTAAAAACCCTAAAACACAATTCTATACTCTAGTGGTCTCTCCCAGTCCTACCCCATCCTCATGGATTCACCCACAGATTCAATGTCCCAGAGAAGTGGGGTCCACACTAGAAATGGCAAAATGACTTGATTCACAGGACTCCTCTGAATCATTCCAATCACTAGCCCCGAATTTTTTGCTATGTGATCAACAAACCTTGAAGGAAAAAAAACACTGGCTCTTCCCAAAAAGCCAGTCTGCTACCTGGAGAAATGGAAGCCCCTTTCATTTAGGCAAAGGAGAAGGCCAGTGGGCTTCTGATCACTCCCCACTTTAGTTGAGAAGCAGGAATCGAGTAGCAGGAAAAATATTGGGGTACACAATATTTAGCTTTTGTCAAGAAGAAGGCCAAGGTTCTCAAACCATCTCTCATGTGAGGTTTGGCATCAGATGATGTGGTTTGAGAACCAACATGATGTGGATGACGTAGACACTAAAAGATGGGGTTTGGTCATGTGAAGAATTCACAATGGCCATTCTCTTTGGCAAAAGATAGATTTATTTAGGGGAATAGGTTACAGACAAAATGAAGGGATATATAGACATCAGAAATAGTAAATATGAAATAAAGAGTTGGAAGAACATAAAAAAGACAAAAGTTCCTCAGTGGAACTCAAGATTACCCTGGAGAAAGGGAGCACCCCATGAGGTTTGGGAATACCCTTAGCTGACAGGCTAAATCCCCAAAGGATCTTAGCATCCTAAAAGAGTGAGTTAGCTATTAAGAGGAGGAGGAGGGCTGAGAAGCATAGCGGAGTTAGGGGAGATATCACCATGGGAGGAAAGGGTAAGGAGAAAGATACCATGTGACAGAGTGCTGTGATAAATTGATCCAAAAAAGGGCAGCAACCATGGATGGCCCATAAGTAGATTTTATAGGGAAAACAATCTCAGAGATATGACTGTGATTTCTGACAGAGCATGGCAAGGTGAGATTACTCAAGACTTGTACTGAGGGTAGCTCTCAAGGGTTTGACATAACTTGATTTCAGACTGGGACACCTCCCCAGAGGGTGGGATTGAGGAGCTAAACTGATCTCTATCAGTACTTCCTGCCTGCTTGCTTCAAAGATCAATTATTTAGTTTCTCTTAGTTCAGAACACAATTCAGGACTTCATCACTGAGACCTAGCCCATTTTGCATTTATCTGTTAACAATTCAACCTTAAGATCAGAAGTTCAAAGATTTGGAATTGGAAGACACCTTGGAAACCAACAAATCCTCATGTTACAAATGAGGAAGCTTAAACTCAAATTTGGTTATTTTCCCACGTCATATAGTGACAACCCTGGAATATGACTTCAAAGTTTGTAATCTGTCATAGTGCTTCTTGATAGCGAGTTATCCTCTCTATGGATTGATAATATATTTAAACCTTGAACTGACTTACCTTAGGGTCACTGATAGTATCTCCTCAGAATTTAGCACAATACTTTTCCCCATGAAAGTCAAGTCTCAAAAAGAATATCTCTGCTTCATTTCTGTTTTTCAAAATCCTTTTCTTTCAAGTTCAATTTAGATGTCATTTCTTCCTTTTCTGATTTTCCTAGGTATTGCTATAGCTCTTTGATCTCCTTCTTTCCCTCTTTGTTCCTCACCATAAATTATACTTAAGTATGTTCAGATTGTATATGCCATTCTCATCCTCCTCCCCCCTCCTCCCTCCCTAGTAGAATGTAAACAACTTGAAGGAAGGGAATTTGTTTACCTTTATGTTAGGGTTCAAGGGGGACCCCAAGAGTAGCAGGTGTTGACATGTGTCTCAAAACAATTTGCAGGTTCAGACCCATCTCTAAGTCAAAAATCTAGGAAAGGTCATTTTAAAGTGATCACAAATAACCCAAAGTAAACACACATGGAAGATATAATCAATTTGTTTTTAGTTTCCAGGGGAAATTAAATTCATTTTATGCCAATTAATTTTGTCAAATTTAAGTGCCTACTACTCACAGTGCCCTGTACTAAACACTGGGAAGCCAAAGGGAAAGAAATATTTTTTCCACTCAAGAAATTTCATTTTAGGTGGGGAGTGGGGAATGATGAGGGGAGGGAGGGAAATAAAATCTAAATACATCTAAGTGTAATTCATAGAAGGGAACAAAAGATTGAAAAAAGGCATATAAAAATGTTAAAGATAAAGACACCCCAACAAGATAAAGGTCCCCTGGTTGTTTGGGAAAAGCACACTCAGTCTCTAAGTTAAGGGCCAAAGATTTATGCTGAGGGTCAAAGTTCCAAAGGTGTTTAGCAAAGAGCTAAAAGCAAGAAGATATTATGCTGCTTGTCAGTGGGCTAATTCTGAGGGAATTTAGCAAAGAGCCAGAAACAAGAAGATAACTTTATGGGAAAGAAAAACAAAGAATAGATTGTTATGCTAATATTATGGTTTAGAGGTACAATTGAGAAATGGTAGGGATGGGGTAGTTGTCATCATCGAGTTCTACAGCTTACTGACCAACAGACTGGCCAGCACTCTTTGTGGCACTCCCAAGGCCAGCTAGTTTTAGGGCTTCTCAGGCCTTGCTACATTGTCACACCTCATCATTCCCCCTCCAGCAATCAAAACCCAAATGTTTTGGGGCAAAGGGACGGAGGTCATCTTCTTCTGGAGCTGCTTCAGGCTGACAAAGGGGGTAGAGCTGGCCCTACCTAGCTGAGTCCAGACTGAGGAGGGGAGATTGGGAGGTGGTGGCAGTAGCATCCGGGGAGTGTTGAGCTTTAGGATTAGGTGGTTGGTGGTATTCAGGTTGGGACATTTATGGCCTGGAGTCTGGAAGATACAAAGCTCACTAATAGTGGGGAAGAAAACAATTATCTTGGAGAAAGTGAAGGATAACAGCAACAACAAAAAACAGTGGTATAGTGGAAATGAGATGAGGCAGACCTGTCTAATTGTTTGACCAGTGACAATAGGTTTCCCAAGGGATTGGAGAGCATTTTTTCTCAAGGGATAGCTTGGTATAGGCCAAAGAGAAGTTTCCACTGGTCAGCCTCTGGAATTAGAAGTTGGTCTGAGAGTATTTGAAACAACTCAGAAGGAGAAAAGGTATATTTCTTTAGCAAAGGCTGGTTCCTGGGATCCAGGAAGGAGTGTAGGAGTTGGGGGATGAAAGGTGCCATGGTCAGTCAGGGGCACCAAGCAGCAGCATGGGAAGATGAGTCTGCAAGCCTATTTCCCTTTGGCCTGAAGTGAATCCCCTTTCTAATATCCTTTATAAAACACACCAGAAACCTCTCAAGGTCCATGGACAGCTTGGAGTAATTGTAGAATTTCCCCTGTATAATTAATGGGGGAATGTGTGGCTGTCAAAAATCCTTCTTTCCATATAGTCCCATGAGCATGCAAGACATGAAAAGCATGTTTGGGAGTCAGCACAGACGTTCACTCTCATTCCTTCCTCCAATTCTAAAGCTCTGGTGAGGGCAAAGAGTTCCGCCTTGTAGGCAGAGGTGGGGAGTGGTGGAGAGGGTGGCTTAACCTTCAAGGTGCTATTGAGGTTCACCACAGAATGCTTATTCCTTTTCCTTTTCCACATTTAAATTAGGCAGGGCTAACAGTGGGGCAGAAGTGAGTTTGGCTTTCTTTGAGGCAGGTTCTGGGAATGACAAGATCACCTGCTTCCTCCTCAGAGAATGAATGGGAGGTGGGAGTTAATTCAAAGCCCAAATATTTAATAGACTGCCACAAAATTTGGGCCTTAGACAAAGTTTATAGTCTCAGAAGCCTAGAAAGTTAAGGGTTTTTACAACAGTAGCCAGAGAAACCTGAGTTGGGCTACAGATCAGGATATCCTCAACATATTGGATGACACTGCTATTAAACACCTCCAGGTTACTTAAAACTTTAGCCAAATATGTGGGAGCTCTCTCAAGAGGCCCTGGGGTAAAACTGTCCATGTTAATTGGTGGGGATTAAGTTCCCCCAGATTTACCCATTCAAAGGCAAAAAAGAAATTGTGACTCTTTATGCAGTGGTATAGGAAAGAAAGCATTAAGATCTGAAGCAGAAAACCATTGTGTGTTCCCTGGGATTTGAGTCAGAATAGTACAGGGATTAGACACAATGGAGTGTATAGGAATAACTGCTTCATTAACAACTCTGAGATCCTGTACCACAGGAAACTCCCTATTCTGTTTCTTAATGGGGACAATCGAATTGGAGTATTATAGGGAGACTTACAAGGAACTAAAAGCATGTGCTTAAGAAATTTTCCAATCAGGGCTTGCAATCCCACTCTGGCACGATGGGATCCTGGAAGTGCACTAAAGCTGGGGCAACATGAGTAGTCCTCCCAGGGACTTCCTCCCAGGTTTCAGATGGAATATGGGAGGGCTTTGAGAGAAGCATAAAAAAAATGCAGTGGAGATCTGAGAAGAGAAAGTTGAGTTCCCAATTTCACCATTAAGTTATGCCCCAACAAGGGAACAGTAGTGTTTGAATAACAGGTCACCAAACTGGCGAGGCAGAGAGAAGGTGTCAAAATAGTTCCCTTTAATTTCTATCACCTTAAAAGGGGAGGGGCAGGTAGAACTAGAGTACCAGGGCAGGGCAGAAAGTGAGACTCACATAAATTCAAAGAGAAATTCAATGGATTTATCTACCACATCCAAAGTTACCCTGGACTCTGTCACCATGATGGAGTAAGGGGTGGGGGGGGAGCTGGCCAAACCCCAGGCACTGTCACTTCTGGTCCCGAGTAGACCAGAAGACAGGGCATTGGGGAGAAGTGGCTTGATCCCACTTCAGGCAATCTCTCTTCCTGTGTCCCTTTTGCTTGTACTTAGGACACAAGTCTGGGGGTTCCTTCCAAGGGCAGTCCTGAGACCTATGGCCCTGGCCATGGCATCTAAGACAAAAAAACAGATAGTTCTTGGATATGGCCACAGCTAAAATTTGAGCCTGCTCTCTGATCCCCCTGACTTTGCAATCTCCCTCTTTTGCTGCGGTTCATACTCTATTATTGAAAATTCCAAAAACTATTTCCCCAATAGTTGTGTCCAGGGAGTTTGAGAACCCATGAATAACTTCTGCAGCTTCCTCTGAATGTCTGGGGCAGACTGACTAGTAAAATGCATGCTGAGGACCGTGGGCCCCTCTGGAGAAGTGGGGTCCAAGTTAGTATATTCCTTAAGAGACTCTTCAAAACACCTACTAAAAGAGGGCAGGATTTTCCTCAGCTCCTTGGGTAACTTCTTTTAAGTTTTCATAATTAACTTACTTAGTTCTTTTCTTCATACCTTCAATGAGGCAGATTAGAAAATGATCTCTTCTCTGTCTCTGCTTCCTTCCTGTTAATCCCATCCAGGATCTGAGATTGGGACAGCAATAGCCCCTGGGGGGTATTTATCAGAGAGGACTCAGCCAAAACACCCCCAAATTTCTGGGCTAGATTTCAGATTCTCTTTTTCTCCTCTATGGTACACCAAGAAGATAATGATGTTAACATCTTCCCAGCTAAGATCAAATTGGAGGGAGATGACCTTAAAGCCCTCAATATATCTAGCAG
>JAJPUD010000310.1:742417-767479 GCA_023553655.1 Myrmecobius fasciatus
ATCAAATTGGAGGGAGATGACCTTAAAGCCCTCAATATATCTAGCAGGGTCCTCAGAGTAATGGCCAAGTTTTTCTTTAATCTAGGAAAGGTCTGACATTGAAAAAGGCACATGCACCTTGAATGTTCCACCTTGACAGTGTGCTACTTCTCTCAATGGGCAGAGTTTGAAAGAGGCGATTGATCTTAGGGAGAGAAAAAGGGATCCTGCTTCTTGTAGAAGGGACTGAGGAGTGGGGGCCAGATGATTTCAGAAACCGACTTAAAAGGTGAGGGTCCAAGCAAGGGTACCAAGTTGAAAAAATATTGCTGGACATATAGACCAGATCTTGATAAGAATTTGGTTCCAGAAGGCACTCTTGGGCTTCTGCTCTCAATTGCCCTCCAGTAGATTTAGGGATAGAGGTGTATTGTTCCATCTTTGCCATGAGCCTTAAAACTCCCCATCTTTGCTGGCATCCCAGGGAGGGTGAAAAGGTGGCAAAGGTTCCTTAGTCAAGAAGGAACTTTGCTGAGAAATGACAAAAGTTTCCAAGTCAGGTGTCCCTGGCAAGGAAATTCTGTAGATCTTGGAGATCAGACGACCCAGGCAAGCTTTCTTAGGAGCTTGGGGTATCCTACTGGCTATAGGATCAGAGTGAAAAGGGCTGACTTTGCTATGGAAGGCATAAAATTGGTGATGTGGGTGGGTCAAGGGCCCCATGTTGGGCACCAAAAGTGTTGAGAAAAACATCTCAACAAGATTAGGATCCACCCTGGTCGGTGTCCTGGGTTTGGCAAAAGAATTTGAACACTCAGTCTCCAAGTTAAGGGGCAAAGATTTATTATGCTGCTTGTCAGCAGGCTAATTCCAAGGGAATTTAGCAAAGAGACACAAACAAGAAGATAACTTTTTGAGAAAGAAAAACAAAGACTAAAATGCTAATATTATGGTTTAGAGATACAATTGAGAAGTGGTAGGGGTGGGATAATTCCCATGATTGAGTTCTACAGTTTACTAAGAGACTGGTCAGCATTGTTTGTGGTCCTCCCAAGACTGGGTAACCTTAAAAGTTTCTCAGGCCTTATTATATTCTCACACCTCATTAGAAATACAAGCAGAGAAAGTAATTAGGAAATCAGGAAAGGAGCATATGACTGAAGGAAAATAAGGACTTGAGGCAGTTGGTTTTCTGAATTTGGAAGAGGGATCCTGGAAAATGGAAGAGGTGAGAAATGGAATGTCAAGTTTGAGGAATAACACACAGTCCAGTTTGGCTATGAAACAGAGTATGTGAAAGGGAATTATGTGAAATAAAGTTAGAGAAATGACTGGAACTAGATTGGGGAGGACCTGAAAAGCCAAGCAGAGGTCTGCTATATTTTTTCCTTGAAGCAACAAGTAGATTGGAGAAATATCTTGAAGAGATTTTAAACATTTTTAAAACTAGTCCCTAACAGGAATATTTTGTCAGTGGTAAACAGGATAGCCAAGAGAGGGGAGAGATCAGAAACAAAGAGATGGATTCGGAGCAGATTATAATAGTTCACACAATAGGTGATGAGGGCCAGCCATCTGAATTCAAAACCAGGGATGGATTCAGGAGACTCTTACGTAGATAGAACTGGCAGGACTTGGAAGATATGGAAGAAAAGGGAAGAGTCCAGAATGAGTATAAAATTATTAATTTTGTGGGTGTCTTAGTTGGTATTTTTGGCATATTGGAAGTTTGAAAGACAAGGAGTAGGGAATATTGAGTTGCTAAATTGTCATGCTGCTAGAATGCATTGGAAATGCTGAGTTGAGATGTCCAAATGGAGAAGATGAAATAAAGCAATTTTATGGAGGCAGAATAAGGTTTGGCAATTGATTGGAGGAGGGGGAAGGAAGAGTTACCCATAGATTATAAATGTGAGGAAATTTGAGTTTGGCATCATCAACAGAAGAGAAGATGGTGTAGTACAAGAATTTAGTAGAGAAATAAGGGCTGGATGTCTAGATTTAGTTTATGTAATCATAACTTTAATTCTCATCACCTTTCCCTTAAATTACTTCCTCACTCAAGTCTCTTTCCATGCCTGTCTATCCCCTACTGGTTTTTCTTTAGACAAGATCTGAGGATGTTAATCATCTATTCAATAAACTCCATGGACTCCCTAGTCTGTCTGGGATAGAATATTAGTTTCTCTGTTTGCCTTTTAAATCTTTTTAGAACTCAAAATATCTTTCTAGCCTTATTATATATATTATTCTCCCTTTCTCCCAAACTGGTCTTTTCCCTGTTCCTTATTCATGCCATTCCATCTCACATTTCTTTGTCTTTGTATTGGCTGCCCCTTTTCCTGAAATATGCTTAACTTTTTTTTTTTTAAAGAGAAATATACTTACTCTTTATATCCATTACCTCTCTTCAATATTTGGCTCCCATATTCCTTTTACTAATCAGGCTTTACAGTGTCACTCCTCAAACTTCTTTCCTATCCCTAGCTCCCTAACAATCTTGAATTGTTGCTGCTTGTCCTTCATTCTCAAAGAGAACCTTGACATCAGGAAGTGATGCCATGATATGCTATCTTGAATTAAAATGTTGTTGCTGTTATTCAATTATGTCTGACTCTGTGACCCTACTTTTTGTTTTTTTTGGCAAAGATATTTAAGTGGTTCGCATTTCCTTCTCTAGCTCAGACGAGTTAAATTTTATTTACAGATGATGAAACTGTGACAAACAGGAATAAATGACGTGCAGGGTCCCACAGCTAGTAAGTCTCTGAGGCCACATTTGAACTCATCTTCCTAAGTCCAGGCCTTGTGCTCTATTCATATAGTCCCCCAGCAGCCCTGAATTAAAATACTTCATATTTATTTATTCTGTATTGGTTTCCCATCAAAATTTAAGTTCCTTGTATGTAGAGATTGTTTCAATCTTTTCATTTAAAATGGAAGATTGATAGTTATTCATACTTTTTTCCAGTGACTGAAAAACCACTTGTATTACATGTCTTTATTTAAATGTACTAAATTTAAGTGAAAATATGTTTCCCTGCTTTGCAAAGCACCAAGAAGTTAATTATAATTAAAGATAATGAAAATATTTTTCGTTTTAATGACTTCAGTCAATGATCCTTACAGATACTTTCTGATTTGAAATGGTCTTAGTTAACTATATATGAGATGAGTTTACCTAGTCACAATGATGTCATGGGGCAAGATATGTTAGAAAGAGAAAAGCTGACTTTTATGTAATCTTTTGCATATATTAATCATAGCCTGCTTCTCCTCCCCCAAGTAAAGATTTCACCTCAAATTTTAAGAAAAAGAAAAAACACCACAAAACAAAACTGTGGCCGTCCCGTGAAAGCTCCCCTGCCTTCTGAACTCTACACTTCAAAAACCTTGATGTTATTCCTATCCGATTTTTCTTGACTCCAGTTTTAGAGGAAGAGATATCACTTCTCCTTGACAATGCACTCCATCTTATTTTCTCTTCTCCAGAAACTTGTCCCTTCAATCATCCTTTATCTCCTTAACTTTCAACTTTTTCCTTATTCACTGACTACTTTTCTTTACTTGATTCTGATGGCTCCTAAAAAAGAAATTCTTAATCTGGGATCCACGGAACTTTTTTTTTTTTAACTTCATAACTGTATTTCAATAACAAACCAATTATGTTGAATATGAAATAATATCAAAATGAAACATTTATTTCAAATATTTGTTACATTTGCAATTCCATGTGTTATTTAAATATTTTATTTTGTAATTCCATATATTTTACTTGATGTTTTTAAAGACATTTTTCTAAGAAATAAGCAGACTTGACAAACAGGCCCATGTCACATACATGCAAAAAAAATGCTTTTAAGAACCTCTGCCAGAGTTATCTTGTATATCTCCTCTCTTCCATAGCTAAACTCCCAGAAAGACTGTCTATGCTCATTGCCTGTGCATCCTCACTTTTGACTTTTTTTTTAACCTGTTAACAAGAATTTGTGTCCAGGTCTCTCTGCATCGATCATTCAAAACTCTTTTGTATTTACACCCAGGATTCCTGACTCTCATCTAAGACCATATTGGATGGCCTTCCTGTCCTGTTCCTAGATCAGATTGATGCAGTTACACTATTTAAAACAATAACAAGCAGTTAACCCATTCTTACTCTCTTTCCAGAGATGATGAATACATGATTAAAAATATTTAGCAGTACCCAAATTATTCACTGCCATATCCATTTTTATTTCTAAGCTGCTCCAGATGTGTACATTGTATGATAGTAACCTATGTTTGTTTTTAGGGCAGCCATAACTACTTGCTATTTCCTGAAGCTGTCCAGGCCATGAGCTCCAATTTCACTAGGAGTAACCTTCAACTCTCAAGCTTTGCCCTAGTTACTGTGAGCTGGATCCTCAAATTTGCCTCCATGGGACGAATGGATTGGAGGGTATGGCATTTGTAGGAGGACCCATCTTCCATGATCTTTTCTGGCATCATCTGGGTGGGGATCTGGAAAGTATGCTTTTATAGCACCATCCTGCATCCTCCTCGGGGGAGATGTGGCATAATTTGCCACTCATATATGACACCTTTCTCCCTCAGGATTTTAGGATTATTCAGAACATCTTTCTGTTTGCTTGCAGTCTGAGGGCTACAAGAAAAGTCTCCATTAGCATTGCAATAAGAAACTTTTACACGGGAATTGCCTGTGATTAAACAATCTGTAATTCTTCCAGTATTGGAAAATTCTTTTATGTATCTGCTAGGATCTGCATCTTAATTTGTGTAATCTGGAATTTTCACTCAGTGTTTACAGATCAGAGTATAGCTTTCCCCATTTCTCATATTTCTATATGGGAAATAAGGGATGTGGTGACCATGGCTATTATAGCCATGTTGGTAGGTGAGATTCTTTCCTGTCTTTTAAAATTCACATGAACAGCCAATTACATCCTGTGACTATAGGTGGATTTCAGTTCCTGAAATATGAAACTCCTGTGTATTTTGGCTCTTCAAACATTTAAAAAAGATACACTAAGAAATATTTGGTTGGGTACTAAAGAAATTACCCAGACTCATTATCAAGTAGTCAGAAAACTTTTGGCTAATGTAAATGTGCTTTTTGGCCGAAAGCTGAAGACCACTCTTTTTTGGCTCTTCAAATGTAGAAAATAGATAAAGATACATTGTATTGTTTTCTGTCTAGGGCAGGGGATGGGGGAAAGAGAGGGAAAAAAAAAACTTTGGAATACATGGTTTTGGAAACTATCTTTGTATGTATTTTGAAAATAAAAAGCTATTAAAAATAGATCAACACTATGAAGTACAAGGTTGAGTAGCAAAAAAATTACCCAGACTCATTACTAAGTACTCCAAAGACTTTTGGCTAATGTAAATATGGTTTTTGGTCTAAAGCTGAAGACTACTCTTTTTTGGCTCTGCAAATACTGAAAATAGATGAACATATATTGGGTTGCTTGCTTTCTAGGTTAGGGGGTGAAGGGAAGGAAGAAAGAAAAAAAATTTGGAACACAGGGTTTTGCAGGGGTGAATGTTGGAATCTATCTTTCCATGTATTTTGAAAATTAAAAGCTATTAATTAAAAAAAGTAGATGCACACTATGAAGTATAAGGTTAGGTAGTAAAAATATTACTCAGTTCAGTACCAAATACTTAGAAGACTTTTGGCTGACGTAAATGTACTTTTTTAGTCTATAGCTGAAAATGATTCTTTTTTTGGCTCTTACAGATGTTTAAAATAGATGAACACTATGAATTTAGTACAAGGATGGGGAGTAAAAAAAATTACCTGGACTCATTACCAAGTACTCATGTGACTTTTGACTGAGGTCAATGTGCTTTTTGGTCTAAAGCTGAAGACCACTCTTTTTTGGCTCTTCAAATGTTTAAAATAGAGGAACATTATGAATTCAGTAAAAGGTTGGGTAGTAAAACATTACCTAGACTCATTATCAAGTGCTCACAAGATTTTTGGCTAAGATAAATGCTTTTTGATCTAAATCTGAAGACAAATCTCGAGTCATCTTCCTGACTTCAGATCCAACACTATCAACTGCATCACTAAACACAATATCCTTCTTCCATCATTTATTTTTTGTAAAAAACAAGTGAAAATTTTACTGAAATATGGTAATATCCCTATATTCATAACTTATTACCAACACTGATAATTAAACAGGGTAAGAGACACAGCTTAAAGATGGTGGAGTAGGAAGAAGGAATATAGCCCAACTCTCCTTTACAACAACTCTGTCAAGACCTGGAAAATGCCCCAGGACAAATCTTGAGCAGGAAATCCAAGGATCATTTGGTCATTCTTCACCCTCCAGGTCAGCAGGGGGAGTCAAAGGTCTGTAGACTTTGGGACAGGTGTATGGAGTTATCCAACTTGGGAAATGAAATGAGGATTGAAGCTGTGTCCTAAAGCAGGAAGAGTTCCTGAATCCCAGATCCAGTCAATATAGAGGCCTAATGCAATGCAGGAAGTAATTACCTATGCAGAGCAGACTGGGGAGGGAACCTGCAGCTAGTGGGGGTAGGCCAGGACAAAGGAGAGAAATGGGCCTTAGTTTATACAGACTGGACAAAGAGCAGGTAACAGCAACTAGCAGCTGTGGGATTCTGACTTCTCAAGCAGAGCAGAATCTCAGATCTTGCCCCATCCCTATGCCACAGTGGAAAAATCAAGGTGGGAAGCTCAGACCAAGGAGTCGCCTTCATTATTCCTGTAGAACCTTTCCATAAGCTTATGGAGACTGAACTAGGAGAAGTCTAGAATTCCTAACAGGAGGGTAAGGTCAGAGTTGCATTGCCCGAATGCAAACCCTAATCAGGAACTTGGGTATTAGAGACCAAGAGAGACCTCACCCAGGATCAGATCACTGTAGGCACACTGAAACTTACAGGTCCCCAAGAGAATACAAAACAGGGTCAAGCATGGTCCAGATCACATGTGGAGCCTGGCCTTCATGCAAAGTCCTAAAGTCTGAATTGAAGAAGGCCAAAAGAATGAATAAAAAGACAAATCATAAAGAGAATACCACCACGAATGACTATGGTATCAGAGACACCCAAGATAGAAACCCAGAGGAAGAGAATTATCTCAGAATATGAATAAGCCACGTGTGAAAGAAAGTCAAGGTGGACAGGAGAATTCCTGGAAAAAACTGAAGAGTTGTTTCTTTGAAAGAATTTTTAAAAATGCCTCATAAATGAAATTAAAATTCTATAGATAAGGTGTCAAACATAGGGTCCATGGGCTGCATGAGGCCCACAATACTTCTGAGTGCTACCTGGTATAGTTTCTATATGATTTTAAAGGGTTGATGTGTTAATTTCGGATGTATTAATGATTTCATAAATGTGACCTTTTTTAGAGATCCCGAGGTAGAGTTTAGTGGCCTCCTATTTCTGAATTTGATACCAATGCTCTCAGGGGGGGAAATTGAAAAAGAAGAGCTAAGAAGAATTGGGAAGAGATTTATCAGCTTGGCCATAAGAGATAGCAAACTTTACATAAGTAATAGACTTCTTGAAATTTATAATGAAGCAAATAAAAGTTAATGACTTAATGAGAAATAAAACAATCTTAGAACAAAGACAAAAGTTGAAAAAAATTGAAGAAAATATAAAGTATCTCATATTAAATGACCTGGAAAACAAAACATGGAGATATAATTTAAAAATCAGTGGACTACCTGGAAACCATGATCAAAAAATGAGACTATTTTATGAAAGAAAATTTATATGAAAATTTAAAACCAGAGGGCAAGGTGAAGAAAGAATACAATTATCATCTCCTGAAAGAAACCTCAAAATAAAAACTCCCAGGAATATAATAGCCAAAATTCAAAGCTTCCAGATTAATTTTTTTTCTTTAGCAAGCAACCAGAAAGAAAAAATTCAAGTACTAAGGAACCATAATCAGCATCATACAAATTAGGCAAACCAGTTTTGGATGAAGTACATTGTTGTTGTTGTTGTTATTGTTTAGTAATTTCAGTTGTGTTTCACTCCTTGTGACCCCATTTGAGGTTTTATTGGCAAAGATATTTGGAGTGGTTTGGTATTTCCTTCAGCAGCTCATCTTGCAAGTGAGGAATTTGAGGCAAACAGAATTAAGTGACTTGCCCAGAATCACACAGCTAATTAAGTGTCTGAGGCCACATTTGAACTCAAATCTGACTAAATCCAGGGCTGGTGGTGTATCCATTGTATCACTTAGCCACTTTGCCAATTATGAATAAAAATGTGAAAGAATGCTCCAAATCACTAGTAAGAGAAATACACATCAAAACAAGACATTTCACCTTAATCCCTACAAATTAACAAATATGACAAAAGATGGAAATATTCAATGTGGTAAGAGTTGTGACAGCAAGATAGGTACACTTAATATATTTTTTCACCATATTAATTTTGTGAAGCAATTGGGATTTAAGTAACTTGCCCAGGGTCACAGAGAAGGCCAGATTTGAACTTAGGTCCTCCTGACTCCAGGGCCATCCACTGTGGCATCTAGCTGCCTCACTAATATGTTTTTGCTGGAAATGTATTTTGGAAATGAATTTGGAATTATGCAAATAATGAGGCAAAAATGTCCGTGTTCTTTGACTCAGAAATTCCTTGATTTATATCAAGGAGGTAATTGATGAAATATCTCCATATATATTGAAATATTTGCCTTTCAGAATATCTGGTTCCAGGCCCTTCAATCCTTCAATGTGAAGGCTGACAGATCTTGTGTGATTCTAATTACAATTCCTTGGTATTTGAATTGTTTCTTTCTAGCTGCTAGCAATATCTTTTCCTTGGTACAATAGTCCTGAAATTTAGCCACAATATTTCTTGGGGTTTTAATTTTGGAGTCTCTTTCAGGAGGTGATTGGTGAATTCTTTCAATGATGATTTTGCCTTCTGATTCTAAAACATCAGGACAGTTTTCTTTCATGATTTCCTGGAAGATAGTATCTAGGTTCTTTTTTTCATCATGGCTTTCAGGAAGTCCAATAATCTTTAGACTGTCTCTCCTAGATCTATTTTCCAGGTCAGTTGTTTTTCCTAGGAGATATTTCCTATTTTCTTCTATTTTTTTCTTTTTTCTTTTTTTTTGTTTTTGTTTGACTGATTCTTGAAATTGTATCGAGTCATTCACTTCCATTTGTTCAATTCTAATTTTTAATGTATTATTTTCTTCAGTTACCTGTTTTAGCTCTTTTTGTAACTGGCAAATTGAATTTTTTTGTTCATTTCAGACTTTTTCCATTTCACCAATTTTATTTTTCAGAGAGTTGGTGTCTTTATCATATCTCGTTTGGAGGGCATTATATCCTTCTTGCACAGATCTCAATTCATTTCTCCATTTTTCATGTAGCTCTCTTTTGAGATTCTTTATGCAATCTTCCAGGAAAGCCTTGTGAAATGGGGACCAGCTCATTTCCTTCTTTGTGGCTTCCTCTGAAGTTGCTTTCCCTTTAGGAACCTCAGGATCTGAGGTCTGCCCTTCTTTCTCTCCATACAAGCTGTCTATGGTGAAAGCTTTTTTCTGTTTCTTATCATTTTTTAAAGTTTGAGGTCTGTTTAAAGCAGAGGGGTGGTAGCTGCTTCAATTTGCCCTGGGGCAATTTGGTTCATTGACTTCTGGTGCTGGGCTCTCTGGACTGGGACCGGTGTTTGCAATGGACTACAAACTTCCTTTTACAAAAGGCAGATCTGCCAGAGTACCTGCCCTGCAATCAGGGCTGAGTGTCCCGAGAGCCTCAGATAGACTCCCCAGGTGTTTAGAATCTTCCATGCTTAGTCCAGCCTGGCTTCCTGCCCTGTGTCCCAGAGCCTCGCCTGAGCACGTCAAACTGCCCAATCCCCCTGCCCGAATGAAACAGAGCTGCTATGGAGCTCTTCAAAGGTACCTTCTGCAAGGAATATTTTGTAGTCCAAATATTTGGGGGCACTTTGACTCCAGAACCAGTTTAGAAGCTTAATCTGCTGTTAGTTTGAGAGAAGGTCAGAGGAGGACACAGAAAGACGTGTCTTCATTCTGCCATCTTGGCTCCGCTCCCCCATATTGAAATATTTATAATGGTATTTTTTGTGGTATTATACAAATAGTCTCCATATTTATTCTGAGTGATAATACTTGGTATGAGCCTCATCATAAGCTTAGTGAGGGAAGGAAGAAACTAAAACTAGCAGGGGAGGAGCAATTCCAAAATATTTTCTTGAATCCAAATAATTCATCTAAAATAAATTCATCCAGCTATGGAGAATTAGAAAACCAAAGCTCTCCATTAAGTATAGAGTCTCCAAGAGAAATTGTTTTTTGTCACTCAGTGTTTTGACAAAAAGAGCAATTTTAGAGAGAACCAAAATTTCTCCTAAACAAATTTAGCTCTTTTTAAAATGTAGATATAAAGTTGAGGTTGTGTGCCTGAGTTCTTATATTCAAGATTAAAATTATTTCTCAATATCTTGTAATTTATAAGGCATAGTATGAATTTTTGTCAATTTATTGAAATTTCTTAAGATATTCTTTTCAAGACATCTTGATAGTGGTATTGTATAAGAATAGTTAAGAGATAAGCTATCTCTGCTCTATTTTTTATTTTTTTAAAATTAAGTTATTTATTTTTTAAATTTTATTTGCATAACATATGTGTGGGTAATTCTTCAACAATAACCCTTACATAGCTTTCTGTTACAAATTTTTCCCCCCAACTCCCCACCCCTCCCCTAGATGGCAGGATATCCACTACATGTTAATTATGTTAAAATATTGGCAAATCGAATATATGTATACATATTTCCAAACTTATCATTGTTGTGCAAGAAAAATCTTATCTACACAAAAGATATATCAGATAAAGGAAACACAATGTAAGCAAACATCAATCAAGGAGTATGAGAATGTTATGTTGTGGTCCACATTTTGCATCCCTCTCTCTGGGTGTATATGGCTTTCTTCAGTGAACAATTGGAGGTGGTTTGAAACATTTCATTGTTGAAGAGAGCCATGTCCATCAGAATTGATCATCATATAGTACTGTTGTTGCCGTGTATAATGATCTCCTGGTTCTGCTCATTTCACTCAGCATCAGTTCATGTAAGTCTCTCCAAGCCTCTCTGAAATCATCTTGCTGGTCATTTCTTACAGAACAATAATATTCCATAATATTCATATACCATAATTTATTCAGCCATTCTCCAATTGAAGGGCATTGATTCAATTTCCAGTTTCTAACCACTACAAAAAGGGCTGCCACAAACATTCTTGCACATGTGGGGCCCTTTCCTTCCTTTATGATTTCTTTGGGATATAAGCCCAATAGAAATGCTGCTGGGTCAGAGGGTATGCACAGTTTGATAACTTTTTGAGCATAGCTCCAAATTGTTCTCCAGAATGGCTGTATCCGTTCACAGCTCCACCAACAATGCATCAGTGTCCCAGCCCTCCCACATCCCCTCCAACATTCATCATTAACTTTTCCTGTCATTTTAGCCAATCTGATAGGTGTGAAGTGGTACCTCAGGGTTGTCTTGATTTGCATTTCTCTGATCAATAGTGATTTGGAGCACCTTTTCATATGACTATAAATAGTTTTAATTTCATCCTCTGAAAATTGTCTGTTCATATCCTTTGACCATTTATTGATTGGAGAATGGCTTGAATTTTTATAAATATGAGACAATTCTCTATATATTTCAGAGATGAGACCTTTATCAGAACCCTTAAATGTAAAGATGATTTCCCAATTTATTGCTTCCCTCCTAATCTTGTCTGCATTGATTTTGTTTGTACAAAAACTTTTTAACTTAATATAGTCAAAGTTATCTATCTGGTTTTCAATTAAGAGTTCCAGTTCTTCTTTGGACATAAATTTATTCCATCTCCATAGGTCTGAGAGGTAAACTATATTACATTCCTCTAATTTACTTATAGTGTCACTCTTTATATCCAGATCATGAACCCATTTAGATCTTATCTTGGTATGTGGTGTTAGATGTGGGTCAAGCTGCTCTGTTTATTTTTGAAACAGGTGTTGTTTCAGGAACTTAACTCAGTCCCATCCATCTCCTAATTCTTCCCATGGCAAGATTCAATTTGTTCAATTGTCTACCTGGCTTTCAAACATTCTTTTTGAATTCAAAAATTTTGGAAATAACTCCACCTAGATTCCATGGGGTGACTGACAATTGTTAAGACATTATAACATTACAACATGTAAATAGATACTGCTGAGTCAGACTATATAAATAATTTTCCATGGAAATTTTATGTGTTGTCACTATAGAAGCAGTGTACATTTAAATTTAATTGCTAATTGCATACTGCCCTTTTGATTTTTTTCTTCAGAGTGATTTATTTTCAGGTGATAATTTCTTTCAGATGATTTTCTGACATGAGATTAAAATGATTATTCTAAGTTAAACTTAATTATTTAAATATAAATGACTATTCCAAGTACAATATATTAGGATATAGGCTAAAGTAGAACTTTGCTTAACCTGGTGATTATCGGCACCTTTCTGAGCAATAATTCTCTGTTATTTCATATGCTGTCTTTTTTTTTTTCCCCATCCTTTGCATGGATTGTACTATACACCTTAGATTCATTTACAATGTCAAATGGTTGAAATGGAATTTTCAAATCAGTTGGAATAGTTAGAAATGTCAATCAGTTTCCTGAGACAATAGGTTTCTAAAAGAGATTTTGAATGTATGAATGAGTGGAGTAGTTCCCATATTGCAAATCTCTTTCATGAATATAGTGCTACTTTTTTGATTATTAATAATCATGAATAGAAAGTCAATTAAACAATTTCCAAAGTATTGAGAGTTAAAAGATAAAACTTTCATTGTCATAACCAATATAAATGATCCAATTTATTTAATCAGGTATGCTAAAGAACTGAAGATGAATAAAGAAAGCCATTGTTCTCAAGTATCTTCCATTTAGGTCAGGTAGGAAGCAGTGAAAAAAACTGGAGTAAGGAAGATAACAGTTCAAATGTGGTTTCATACATTTATTAGATGTGTGACCCTGAGCAAGCCATTTAACCCTGTTTGCCTCAGTTTCCTCATCTGTGAAATGAGCAGGAGAAGGAAAAACAAATTTCTCTGATGTCTTTATCAAGAAAACTCCAAATGGAATCATGAAGTATTAGATGTGACTAAAAAATAATTGAACAATCTTCCATGTTCTTTGCAGAGTGTTAAAAGCAACATTTTTTTTCTAGCTAATTTAATATCTATTTAATTCATAACTTAGCAAAACATAAGTATTCAGAATAATACTTTACATGATTCATTATGGAAATGGAAAGGAAAAATAGAAACTGATTCTAGTAATTTTGTTCACCAGCTTGGATAAAGCATTGTGTAGCAAGTCTCACTTCAGCAATTAGAACTAACTTTAGTCTGAGACTATGGGTGACCTTTGGATGTCCAAGTGAATGGAGGGTTCTTGTTAAATATTCATAAATTGGGAGACTCACTCAAATTAATTATTCATTTGTGAGATTTCCTCAAATTCTGTCAACTTCAAACATTCTCAATATTTTGCTGATGTAAGAATTTAATTAACATATCCTTGAATCACAACATTGCTCCAATGTTATAAAATCAATAAATATGATTAATCATTAATATGCCTATTTTCTTTTATCCTCTCCACCATTTGCCATTTCTGATAGGTGTGAGGCAGTATCTCACAATTGTTTTCATGTGAATTTCTCTAATCAGTGACAATTTAGAGCATGTTTTCCAAATGGTTATAGATGGCTTTGATGTCTTCTTTTAAAAATTGCCGGTTTATATCATTTGATCATTTATCCTTTTGGGAAATGACTCCCATTTTTATAAATCTGTGTTTCCTATATATGTGAAAATTAGACTATTATCAGATAAATTTACTGCATTATTTTTGATATTATCATTGTCTAAGATAGCTTTTAGCAAAATGCAGTTTCCTAATAATGTCTTTTAATTAGGTCTGTTTTTTCTTTTGATTTGTCTGAGATCATGATTGTTACCCTTGCCCTTTTTTAAATCAGCTAAAAGATGATCTATTCTACTTCCAGTCTTTTATTTTAATTCAGTGTGTATTTTACTGTTCAAGTGAGTCTCTTGTAAACAACACGTTGTTGGATTCTGGCTTCTAAGTCATTCTGCTATCCATGTCTGTTTTATGGATGAACTCATTCCTATTTATAAAAAACCATTAAGATTACTGTGTATTTCCCTCCATCCTATTTTCTTACTCCTCTCTTTTTATCCTCTCTCCTTCTTCAAAAGTGTTTTGCTTCTGACTATTGCCTCCCTCAAACTGCTTTCCCTTTCAAAAGTTCATCTCTCCAAATCGCAACCTCTTCCTCTCTTATTTCACTGTTGGGTAAGATAGATTTCTAAAATAAAATTCATATATTCTTTGAAGCAATTCCCATAAGAGTTATATGCCCCAACCCTGACAATTTCCCCTACTACAATAAAGTTCTTTCTTACCACATCTCTTTTATGTGAAAAAAATTTCCCAGCACACCTCTCCATTCTCCCCTTTCCCAGGAATTCTTTTTTTTTTCTTTCCCTTTCCCTTTTTTTCTGAGATTATCCCAACATAATAGACTTTTTTGTGTATGGTCAAACCTGTAAAAGGCTAACTACCTTTTTTTGGTGCTATAACAGAGCTACTTCTGAGGATCTGAAAGTTTTTGGTGCTTCTAAGGTGGTATATAACTCAGGGAGAGGTGTGGTCACTTCTTCCTGGTCTGTACTCTGGGCTTGCAGCCTAGTGTCTACCTTGAAACTGAGACCAAGGCCCTTCTTGCTTTTTTGTGAGTAACTACTAACTTTTCTCCAGAACTGTAACCCAAAACTGTTTTTAGGCAATAGAGTTGCCAATTAGCACCAGTTATACCCAGTGCCCTCTGAGAGACAAAAGAGTAGGATGCATTCCTGCCTGGACCATATGTGCTGGTTTTTGAACAATGAGTTATTTAATATTCCTAAGCTTTAGAATCTATACCTATAATTTTGGTCCTCATCCTAGAAATTTAAAATAATTGCTATCCTGAATGGAATGATGATAAAGCTTTGTGGAATTCTGATCTAAATCCTATGGGCAGTTTCTCTCTGGATCATCATTCACTTGTTCCATGGCCTAAAAATGAGGATGCCATGTGTTGTACTGCTATTCCTTTCCTAGATTTGTTATGCACTCTGATGATTAAAAATATCCAAATTAACTGCAAGAATCCTATGAAGAAAGATGCTATTTGCACTCAGAGAAAGAACTGGTATATGTATGTGTAAATATTTGTGTCATGGTTTGGTGGGGGGGAAGGGGGGAAGTTATATGATAACTGTTGTACATTTGAAAGAAAAAGTTATATATAATGTATCTGAAATTTCAAGTGTATTTCTGTTTTTCCACTATTTTTCTTATGTTCAAAATAAAATATAGAGAGAAATAAATAAGCCACATGATGCAACACATTCAGAGTTTGCAAATAATTCTGGAGTGATACAGGATTATTCTGCAGCAATCAAAGGGATTTCTTTGCAAAGTTCCTTCCTAAGGTGAAAGAAAACAATTATGAAAATAATCCTTTTTTTTTTTTTGTTAAGGCAACTGGGGTTAAGTGAAATGCCCAGGATCATACAGTTAGGAAGTGTTAAGTGTCTGAGGCCAGATTTGAACTGAGGTCCTCTTGATTTCAGGGCTGGTACTCTAACCACTCTGCCACCTAGCTGCCCCCAATCTTTTTTCTCCAATGCAGAGAATTTTGTGGCATAGGTAATTTTATTAATATTGCTATAATATATAATAGTAATATTTACACTTTAAATATTTTATAATGAGTACTTGTATTTAACAGTTTTTACTTCTTTTATTAAAAGGCCTACTACATTCTACATTTATTAATATATTGACATCCTTAGAACATGATGTTCAAAGTAGAATTATTTTCATAGTCTATTACTTTTACTGAGAATGTATGAAAACTATGACAGTGGCTCTAGTGAGTGGCTTATAGTGTCACCTAGAAATGAAAGTTAATGAGACTATTAGGGTTTAATTCTTTTCCTCATTCAGCACCAATTCATGAATGAATTGATGGAACTACGCCCAAAAGGCTTTTATAACTGTTCATACTCTTTGATCTAGCAGTGTCTCTACTGGGTTTGTATCCCAAAGAAATTATAAAAAAAGGAAAAAGGACACACAAGAAAAAAAAATGGTTGTAGTAGTTCTTTTTGTAGTGGCAAGGAACTGGAAATTGAGTGGATGCCCATCAGTTGGGAAATGGCTGAATAAGTTATGATATATGAATGTATTGGATTATTATTGCTCTATAAGAAATGATGAACAGGCTAATTTCAGAAAAGGCTAGAAAGACTTACATCAACTGATGATAAATCATGTGAATAGAACCAAGAGAACATTGTACACAGCAACAACAAGATTACGGGATGATCAATTGTGATGGACTTGGCTTTTTTCAACAATGAGGTGATTTAAAAACAATTCCAAAGACTTGTGATGGAAATGCCATCCTCACTCAGAGAGTAGAGACTGAATGAGGATCACAGTATGGTTATTTTCACTTGTGTTGCTGTTGGCTTGGTTTTTTTTTTTTCATAGTTTCCCCCCCCACACACACACACCCTTTGATCTGATTTTCTTGTGCAGCATGATAATTGTGAATATGTTTAGAAGAATTGTATATGTTTGACCTATGTTGGATTGCTTGCTGTCTAGAGGAGGGGGGAGGTGAGGAGAAAAATTTGGAACACAAGATTTTGCAAGGGTGAATGTTGGAAACTATCTCTGCATGTATTTCAAAAAATAAAAAGCTATTATAGATTTTTTAAAAGAATAAATTGACTAGAAGCAGCATGATTCCACCTACAAGGTATTACTAAGACTCTTAAACATGTGCTTTAGGGAAAAAGACATAAAATTCAAAATGATATTTATAATTTCAAGCCTTAACAACTTACAAATTACCATAACAAAATACTATAAATTTTTACTTACTATAACATGCTTATATTCAAGAAATCTGTGTTCCGTCAAAGAAAGTAAACCTCTGAGTTTGCTTTCCTTCAGTTGCAAAACTGAGAAAAGAAAAAAATTATATGTTAAACACTGTTAAAAAGTTAAGAGTCATTTTCCTATTTCTGTTTTTGAGATGGAATTGATAATGGTTCACTTTATTTGTCCTCAAGGAACCATTTCTTAATATCCCTCTTTCGGTCAAAATTTTATTTCTTTTATTTTACTTAAGCTGAAGACTCCATGAGCATACACTGGATTCCTTGCTTATAAGATATTAAAGAATCTTTAAATAGTAGAGAATTATCCTACACTGTTCTATCCATCAACATGTGCTCAGAATCTATTTGAAGTATGAGGTTGTTTTCTCACAATAGTGACAATTTTTCATGGAAGAAATTAATGTCATTGAGCCATGCTAGCATTACCATGTTCCAGGGATGGAATGTGGGAGTAAAATAGAGGTTCCAACTAAGCAGATTCTGCAAAAAAAGACTTGTAGGTATGGATAAAAGGTGATAACAATAGATCTGAGATAGTCACCTGTCAAAAGAAAAGAAAGGAAAGGAATTATGATGGGAAATGTAACTGAATTGATAAAAAGATTCCAGAGAAGGAAACTCTTATCAATGAACTTAAGGCTTCTTCTCCCCCAATTTATAGGGGTACATTCCAAATATTCAGAAAGGTGGCACGGTGCTTTGTATATGCAAGCATTGAATAGACATGGTAAGAGATGGGCATCCACTCTAACCTTCTTGGCTCAGAAAGGCAGCCTCTTTCTATTGCCTGGGTAACTTGGAGTGAATCATTTAACTTTTAATGGCTTTAATTTTTTCATGAGTACAATGAGGGTGTCAGACTGGACAGCCACTTTCTTTCTGATCTCCCTTCCAGCTTTAGCGTATTATTCCCTTTTTTATTTATATTCAGATTCTTACATACTTGTCATTCTATGAGATTGGGACTTTTATGATTAGTAATTTGTGGATTTTCTCTACATTGTAAATTTTTTTACAGTTCTTAAAATCCCAATTTTCTCATCATCCACAAACTGATGTACTAGTTCAAAGAATAAGGGACACCTAGAGAGAGAAGTTGAACTAATGGCAAAGATTCAGAGAATCAAAATTATTTTTAGTCATGTGGATAGAGACTCCTTCAGTCAACTGGATTCATCTCCTCGTGTCCTTACCAACAGAAAGAATGACTGTGAATCCCTTTTTATAAATTCCATAGTTATACATCTGACCTTTTAAAAATAGTGAATTATATTTAATTATGTTTAGAGTTTTGATTTCTTGTTTAAGGTTGGTTTCTGTGTTGCAAAATCATCAAAAATGCAGAAGGTACTAATACAGTGATTTTGAGTTTCTCTGTTATTTTTATATTTATTGTTGTTATATTTAAACCTATGTTAGTGAAATAAATTTTTATTTTTTTAATTAAAACTTAAATAGAAAAAAATAGAAAAAGAAAAAATGTTATGTGTACATCAGAATATAAGAGGATTCAAAATATGTAACAATAAATTTCCATTTCAACAAAACAGTGTCACTCTGGGCAAGTCACTTAACCCCAACTGCCTCAGCCAAAAAAAAGAAAAAGAAAGCAAGCAAGCATATAAAATAGCATACAGTATATTCAGAATCATCTATCTTTGCATCTCTGTAGGTTTTCTTCTGTTCTCTGCTGTGCACTTTTGACTTTATTATTTTCTCACCCTTCTCCTTCCCCCCTCCCAGGCCAACCTCCCCCAAGCAGGGTTAAGTTAAGCACAGATAGATTCATGTTTACACACCTATACACATACATATCTGACTTTGGGGTTGACACACTATCCATTATGCCTCCTAGCTGTCTTTTTCTACATACTCCCATCCAACCACCAAACTGCTAGTCAACAAAACCACCAGTGTAAGCTCCCCTTTTCACCTTTTCTTTTTCATAATAATTTGATGTACAATTATTTATACTGAATATTTCTCTTAAAGTGCAATATGAAATGTGTACACTTGTGTGGGCAGCTAGGTGGCACTCAGGAACATGCATATTTAATCTCAGCCTCAGACACTTACTAGCTCTGTGACACTGGGTAAGTTACCCCTGTTAGCCTCGATGTCCTCCTCCTGTGTAAAATGATCTGGAAAAGGAAATGCAAACCACTTCATTATCTTAGCCAATAAAACTCCAAATGGCATCTTAAAGAATTAGACATAGGTAAAATGACTCAATAACAGACCTTTGTATAGCAAACAAAAGACTTATTTAAACAGGCAGAATCCACTTGGATCCAAATACTATATCCTTTTCCATCTTTTTTTTCTAACCAACCCTGTCAGAGTAGACGTTTATTGAATTGTTATTTAATGGGAGGAAAGCAATGTTTATTACAAATAGATCAAACAGAAAGATTTTAGATGTCACACTATTTTTAAGTTAAAGATTCTTATAACTGATAATACTATGGTGAGTAAATGATAAAATTTAATAGGAGGCAGAGAATGGGGGATTTTAGTTGCAGGTTTCAAAATCCTGTGGAAGGATTCTCAATCAAAGGAATTCTCAAAATCAGTGGAAGGAAAATTCAGATGGAACTTTCTTTACTGATTCATCAGACTGTGAATCATCAGAAACCTGTGACCTCATAGAATTTCCTGGCTTTTAATTGTTATTTTTAGTGCTTTGTGTGTACACATTTGAATTCTGTATATAAATGAGGGAAAGATATAGTTAGAGTCCCCATTACAAATGTAGATGAAAAGGGCAATCAGTCAAGCTTCAGAGCAAAACTTAAATGATTTTTTAAAAAAAATTCTTATCATTGTAGAAGATAATCTTCCATTTTTGTCCAACACTTTATTAAAATTAGCTTTGTAGTGAGGACCAAGATAATTTGAATAGATTCATTTTAGAAAGCGTACAAAGTTCTAATGAAAATAATCTTCAGGAAAATCTCTTGCAAATAATCTTTCAAAGTGGCCTCAAAAACAAGTCTAAGCAAATAGCTTTCAAACTTTAATGGTTACTCCTACCTTCATGTACCCTTAATGGGTATTGCTACAAAGATGGCAATAGTATACATCCTCAACATAATTTCTTTTATTAAAAGGCCTACTACTACACTCCTACATCTACTTGTGTACTGACCAATTCTTTGTGTACAGACCAATCATAATGTCTTTGCTATTTTCAATCCCTCCATGGAATGTAATTGTGTTATGTAGAATTCTTTCAATAGTCTTTTACATTTACTTAAAATGGATGACAAAATAAAAAGAAAGAAAATAACAAAAGCCTTAACAGTGACTAAAAAGACAGTCAGGATCTACTCTGAAGTATTAAGAAAGGCTAAGGAGATAATTCAGATTTAATTCTGTCCCTAAACCAGCATAGAATTCAAGAACTGACCAAAAGGAAACAGTTCTACTCAGAAAGTATAACCTTAGAGGATATGACACATTCATTATTTGCTTTAGGAGAAGATTCTCTGTTGACAAATACTGACATATTCAAATTTATAGGGATTTACAACTTACCACAATTTTTTGACTTGGATTTTTTTAATTTTAATTGCAATGTTGAGAGAAGAAAAGTTTAATATGATAAACTCCATACTTATAAGAGTGTGTCAGTTTGAGTCCCATTTCTGTAATGTCCTTGTCTTTATCCTCTTAATTATTTTCCTGCTTTACTAAAACTGATGATGACTCCAGGGGCTATCCATGGATCCCATGCTTATAAGGTACTGGAGACTTCTTTTGCAAAAGATATACTTTGTGGTAAAGTATTCTTTAAAAATGGGCCAACTGGGAAAAGAGACAAAAAATTCACTGAAGAAAAATCTCCTTAAAAAGTAGGATTGGCCAAATGGAAAAGGAGGTACAAAAGCTCATGGAAGAAAATAATTCCTTAAAAATTAGAATTGAGCAAATGGGAGCTAAGGACTTTATTAGAAATCAAGACACAATAAAACAATCAAAAGAATGAAAAGTAGAAGACAACGTGAAATATGTCACTAAAAAAAACAATTGACTTAGAAAATAGATCTAGGAGAGATAATCTTTTGAGCAGTTAAGCAGTAAGACTATGTTAGAGATGTAGCATGAACTCTTGTCTTCCTAACTCAGAAAAGGGTACTTACTCTCCAGGAAATTGTGCTGGATGACTTCAAAAATCTAGATGTCATTCTGCTCATTAGCACAATGAGAGAGTCAGACTAGATGACCTCTTTTTAAATCTCTCATCCAGCTCAAGAATACTACCACCATCCCCCTGAATTTCTGTAAAAATGAAGCTCCTTCTCATACTATGACAAACAACCCTTTAAATTCTTCTCTTTCTTTTCAATGCTAAGTTGTACATTTTAGGCTATCTTCACTAGCAACTACTCTGAATTTTTTAAAATCAATTTTTGAACAGTACTGACAAGAAGTGTTAAGTTCAAAAAGTGAAAACAATTTTCAGAGATATATGCCCTTCCTCAGCCATTATCAATTGGATTTTTCTTTCAGGGTCAGTCTTGATAAAAAGAAAAATTGTGATAAAGCCTTTTTCCAAAAAAGCAGATTTGCTTGTCATTTTAAAAACAGGATTTAGTCTTAAATGTCTTAAATGTATTTAATCACTATTCAAGGAAGGTCAAGGTGGCCACAATAACATAATTTATAAAAGAGTCTATCCCTATTATAAGTGGTGAATTTCTTCACTTTCTTTTTGTTATTGCTGATTTCATTCTATACAGTTAATAGAAGAACTTTGAGATTAAAACCAATATTAGTGCAATGTTTTTTCTTTTTTTTTTTTTACCAAGTCTAATGTAGAGAATAATTTCAAAATAAAATTATTTAGAGGCATTCCCCTTGTAAAAGAATGATACCAAACCACTGTTTGTCACCAATTTAGTTATAGTAGAAAAGGACAATGTGCTTTGAAACAGCCAAAAAACACTAGTTTCCCTTTACTGCAGCAGACTGATGCAGTATCCTTTCTAACTTCACACCCCTCAAAACTAGAGGCTTAGTAACATGTGGTGTTCAAAATCACCTGGAGCAAAGCTACCAATTTTACTTATCTCTTGGTGCCTAAAATACTTAGACTTTGGTGCTTTTGTACTGCCACAATATGCATTAAGTAGACTTTTGTAGATTATTCAAAGAAATGTTATCCATGGTATTGTCAAGATTGTGACCTTTTTCATCTTTCCTTCCTTACTTCTCCTATAAGACCTGATGTTTGCTGAACTGATTTTAATTCAACAGGGGAAGAAAAACCTGAGTTACACAATGATGACAGAGCAAGTTTAACTTTCAACCCCTTTTTACTTTAGGAATTATCTCTAATTGACTTATCCCACAAGCTTTTCAAGTTATAGGAGAGGGCCCAGGAGGCCTTTGTGGCATGTGCAGAAAAAAGAAAAGAAAAAAACTCCAACACTAACAACCCAGGTTGAAAGTGGTCCTATAGGAAAAAACTGGTCAAATATTTAAGTATTTCCTTTGGAATAGAAGATAATCTCTATTATTAGAGGAATATAAATGTACCTCAAATCTATAAATTGGCTAATATAACAGAAAAAGAAAAGGATAAATATTGAAAGCATATGGAAAAAATGGGACACCAATGTACTATACAATTTGGAACTATTTCCAAAGGCTCATCAAACTGTGCATACCCTTTGATCCAGCAGTGTCTCTACTGGGCCTGTATCCCAAAGAGATCATAAAAAAGGGAAAAGGTCCCACATGTGCAAAAATGTTTGTAGTGGTCCTTTTTGTAAGTGGCAAAGAATTGGCAATTTAGGACATACCCATCAGTTAGGGAATAGTTGAACTAGTTGTGGTCTATGAATGTAATAGAATACTATTGTGCTCTAAGAAAAGATGAGCAGGTGGATTTCAGAAAAACCTGGACAGACTTACATGAACCGAGTCTGAATGTAGACCAAAGCACACTATTTTCACTTTTTAAAAAATGTGCTTTTTCTTGTTTCTCTCTTGTGGCTTTCTCCTTTTATTCTAACTCTTCTTTCACAACATAACTAATATAGAAAATATTTAACATAATTGTACATGTATAGCCTATATCAGATTTTTTTCCTGTCTTGGGGAAGGGTGAGGGAAGACACAGAAAAAAAATTTGGAATGCAAAATCTTTAAAAAAAAAATGTCTTTACATATATATAATTAGGAAAAAAGAAAAAAGGAAAAAATTCAAAAAAGAATAGAAGATAAATCTATCAAAGAAGTAAAAATGTTTGCCATTCACAGATACACATTACCTGCACACATGCACATTCACACATACATAGTACATGAACATACATGCCCATTCAATGCACATATAGCTATACAAATAGCAATACACACAGGGCAATACACATTTATACCCTTCCACAAAAACACATAGGCATACTTTCACACACATACCCATATAAAAACAAATATTCATAATATATATTCACACACATGCAAAGATAACTACATATCTAATATTCATACAAATATACACATATGGAAATATGCATGCACACAAATATAAACCTAGAAACATACACATGTACCTACATTCACATATACACACAAAATTACCATATAGCCTTTTAGATCTTCTTTTCCTTACCTAAGTTTAGTCTAGCTCTCATATGTAATGTCAATGCATAATTTCATTATATTACACATAGATTATATATAAAAAGTATATAAAAGAAAATAAACCTTTTCTTCACCGTAAATTTCAGATGTTTCTCAAGGCTATTTAGAAAACAGGAAAAGGTAAAAAAGAAAAGCCAATTTTATCAGGTGCTAAAAAGTATCTTCATCTTTATTCATGAAATATCATTTTTAGCATTTTTTTGCATTCACAATCACAACTATTTCATGGGTTTGTCTAATGGAAAGATAGCTTATTCCATCTATCATCCACATCCAATTCATGAGAGGAACCGATTTAGAGACAAAATTTACAGAAAATAGGAGTAGTAGAAGGCTACCAGTTTCAAAAGCATGACATGTTCACATATCAAGGGATACTTAAGCTCACATACAAAGCTCTATACTATCACATATACACATTCTCTGATCAATTTGATTTGTTCTCACAACTTTTTCTTCTGAAATGCTTGAAATTTGTGATTTTTTTTCTTCATGTGTTTAATTTGTAGCATCATTGCACCATGGTAGGAAATATTTTGTTTTTTCTTCTTTATTTTTCCTTAGAACCAGGTATGAATCCAGAAAAAATACTGTAGTAGACAAAGCATCCACAAGTTGCACTATTTCATTATGTTTTACTACTAGAAAATGGTGAAAACCCACATGTAGAGGACTTAAACAGAATCCAGGTCAGAGCTTCTAACTCTCCTGTTTCTCTGAGAAGCAGGCTCAGGGTTTAGCATGTTCTCCATGAGATCCTCCCAGGAAGCAAGGCTTGGCTTGGCTCCCACAGGACAGAGTACAGGTGTTTCTTATCTCATGCGCCATATAAAACTGAGCTACCTATGGAATAAACAGATTTGTTTTTTATCACCCGCCTGATCCATGCTTTAGTCAGCTTGTCCTCCAGCCTGTCTGCCTCCCAGGCTAAATTTCTCTGTTGTAGTTCAGCTGGTCCATCAGCAACACCCAAGAAATAAAATCATGTCATGAAAGGATATTTTTTCTGTAATGATTTTGTTAAGATTTGAGCATGTACATTTTCTCATTTGAATTAGTCATTCAATAAGCAATCGGTAAGTTTTTCTGAAGCACCTACCATGTGCCAAGCTCAGGGCTGTGTTGAGCATACAAAAACAGTTCCTACCCTTAAAAACTCAGTCTTACTGAGGTCACAACATGCAAACAACTAGGAAAAAATAGACAGCAATAGATTATTTTCAGGATATATCAGATGGAAGACTGGATGGAGGTTAGCAAAGAAGTTAGCATTGGATTAGTGGATTTGAAAATCATCAGCACAGAAAGAATTGAATCTATGGCAGCTGATGAGCTCACTAAGCAAAATGGTAAACAGAAAGAAGGGG
>JAJPUD010000311.1:0-40109 GCA_023553655.1 Myrmecobius fasciatus
CCTAACAAAGGATGGCTTCCTGAGTAAGGTAGATATCCTGAAATGTTGTTGATGTTGCTGTTCAGTCTGACTCTGTTCCCCCTTTAGGGGTCTTTTGGGCAAAGTTACTGGAGTGTTTTGTCATTTCTTTCTCCAGCTCATTTTACAGGCTTAAATGACCTGCCCAGAGCCACAAAGCTAGTAAGTGACTGAAGCCATATTTGCCTGAGTCCCAGCCCAACACTATACACTGCACCATCTAGCTGACCATTCAGAAATGAGTGATATAAAAAAGTGATAAAAAATTTAAAGATAGTTATAATGCTTTGCATCATTGTTCCTCTAGAGAAATTTGATTTTAGGACTCTGAAAACAGTGGAATGTGGAATCCTTCAGGACTGACTCAGTTTTGGAGTAGCTCAAAATGGGATCCTACCAAATGGAGAGGTTATTTCTGTTCCTAAGGCAAGGTAAGTCTTTAAAGATTTGGACTTTAAACTTAAGGATTTATGTTCTTTTAAGTTTTTAAGATTTTGTGTTCAAATGCTGTGCCCGAGGCTTCCTTATAATCACCCTGATAGTATCTGGAAGCATTAATCACACAGAAAATTGAATAGAGAATTTTCCCAGCAACATCCTAGAAAACAAGATTAAGCAGGAGTCTCTACCGTTTTGATTTTCTCTTCCCACTCCACTCCTGGTTTGGGACTGGCTTTGTCTTCCCCAGAATGAGTGACTGAATGCACAGAATGGTTTAGCTATCCCAAGATACATGTATTAAGCTTGGACAAGAAGTTAATAACATGCTATAATCAACTGGGCACTGGTTTTATTCCTTATGTAACCTTGTATTAGACTCCCAGACCATTGGAATAGCAAAGGAAAGCAGCTGGTTCGCTGAGTTTATTTATTTGTTTGTTTTTTTATACTTCTTTTGCCAACACAGATCAGTACTTGTTCTGCAAATTATATTCTTAGAGAGTTGACCAGGCTCTGTATGGTTATATGACTGGTGCAGGGAATCACAGTCATTGTGTGTCAGAGGTAGGTCTTTTTGACCTTTTATCCTGTCTGATGAGGTCCCTCTCACCCACAGCTGTTAGGTGTCAGCAAATTCCTTCACTATTTCAAAAGTGAAAATATGTTCTTTGGGTGTTGGTGATCCAAGCATGTTTGGCATAGTGTTAATGAGATCCAGGCTTGGGTGTGTTTGTGAGAGAGCATGAATATGTTTTCTGAAGGAGTGAAGTAGGAGAGGGAGTGGGAGAATGTATTCTGAGGTCAAGGAGAGCAAGTGTGGAAACAGAAACAGAGGCAGCTGCTGTATCCATCCAGGGCCCTTGAGTTGGGACCATATATTTGGATTTGTGGAAGGACAGAAGGAAGGGCTGCAGAATTTGGTAGAAAATGGTGTATTCTACTCTTCTGGTACTTGGAGCCTGAGACAGTGGGTGCCCCCGAGATCCAATATTTTCCCATGCAATGATAGAAACATTGTGAGTCAATTAGGTGGGATAGAGAACCAAGCAGCAGAATTGGAGTTAGGAGGAAGAAAACAAGCAATTATTAAGCACCTATTATATGCCTGGCACTGTGTTAAGCACTTTATGAACATTATCTCATTTGATCCTCACAATAACCCTGGGAGTAAAGGCACTATTATTACTCCTATTTTATAGTTGAGAAAACTGAGGCAGATAGAAGTGAAATGATTTGCTCAGAATTACATAGCTAACAAATAACCAAGGCAGGATTGAACAAAGGTATTCTTAATTGTAGGCTCAGTATACTGTCTACTGTGTTATTCAGCTTCCTTTAGAGAGGTAAACTTGGAAGGACCTGAATTAAAATCGTGTATCAGACACTTAACAGCTATGCAACCCTGGTTAAGTTACTTAGCCAATGCCCAGCAGTTGGCACAGCAGCTGGCATATAGTAGACAATTTAATAAATATTGATTATTTTATTGCTTGTTGGGGAAGATCAAATGTTATAAAATGTTTTGCAAACTCCAAAGCATTATATAAATGCTAGTTCCTGCTAGCAAAGATGAGAGAGCCCTGGCAAATATATATTTCTGATTTCTCTTTCACACCCCCCTCAGTTGTTTCTGGATGAGAAAAAAGAGAGTACTTGGAGAGAAGCCCACATTTCTGGAATCAGACTATGAATGTGGGTGTGGAGGGCTAAGGAGGTGAGTATTGACTTGGAAAAGTTACAACTCCAAACCTCAATTTCCCTATTTAAAAAAATGGGGAATGATGATTCTTGTATTACTTAGCTCACAGGGTTATCATGAGGATCAAATGAAGCAACATAAAATAAAAATGTAAGTTACTATTATTACAAATTATAGTCTCTGTCCTCAGTGAATTTGGAGTCTGGCAGTGGGAATGAGACAGACACACATAAAAGAATGATTAACACTAACAAGGTGGTGGATGAGAAGTGCCAGGTGAGTAAGCTAGACAAGCTTTGGGGAAGTTGGACCCTATTTCAAGTGGGGCACAGAACAGGTATTAATTATCCAAAGTGAACCCCAACCAGTCCTACTGAAGTCAACAGCATTGCAAGGCCCAAGGATAAGTGATATGTGTGAGAGGCAGGCTTTCTGATGGTTCGAGTCATTGGTCCCCAGCTTTGAAGGCTTTCATGTTTTTCATCAGTACCCTGATAATTTTTGCTTTAAAAATATGATGAAGTTGCTTCACAGTATGAATTGTAAAGGAAACTCAGGAAGGAATGGGGAGAAAAAGTAAGGTGTATCATAGATTCTCCGTTAACAGGCTTTAGGCTGTGAAAAAGTTCACAGACAATGTATCCTGTGAATAAAATCTGAGAAAAAAGTAATCTTATCCAGAGTATAAAAAATGCTTCTGGGGAAAAAAACTTGTTTAGGTTGGATGAGAACCTATATTTCTTTCCCTCATTGATTAGAGATGATTTTTATTTTAGAAAGAAATGCTGTTATGGGCCAGGAGGGGAGAAGAAAGAATTATAGCCTCTCGGACTGGGCAAAAAAAGCGCATATATGTCTGTCCAAGAGCAGTGTACTATACTGTCTATTAAAAAAATTAATTTGTAATTTTTATATCAAACATTTTTTTTCTTCCACCTCCTCTCCTGCACCAAATAAAAATAGAAAAGAAAAACAAAACCTCTGTAACAAATCTGTACAAAGACAAATTTCCACATTGACCACATTCAAAAATATGTATCTTATTCTGTACATTTAGTCTGCCCCTATTTGTCAGGAGGTGGGTAGAGTCTAGGTGGAATCATGGTTGGTTATTGTGTTAATCAGGATTCTTAAATCTTGCAGAATAGTTCATTTTTACAGTGTTATCATTGTGGAAATGGCTCTCTTAGTTCTTCTTACTTTATTCTACATCAAGTCACACAGAAATCAAAAAGATCTTACTGCCAGACTAACGAGCCACTCTAGTATCTTTGCCAAGAAAATCTCCTTGACAGTATTCCACAATCACTGGGGTCACAAAGAACCAGACAAGACTGAAGGACTGAACAATGACATCACCACCAAACTGCCAGACTCAGGTATTTGCTAGCTATGTGATCTTGGGCAAATAGTTCAACTCTGCCTTCCTCAATTTCTTCATCTATAGATTTTATAAAATGGGTATGATTACAGCACCAACCTCCCAGGATCGTCATCAGCATCAAATGAGATAATATTTATAAAGTATATAGCATAGTGCCCAGCACATATTGGTGTTCAGTCAAGTACAACTCTGTGACTACACAAAATTTGGGGTTTTCTTGGCAAGAATACTGAAGTGGTTTGCCATTTCCTTCTCTAGCTTATTTTACAGATGAGGAAACTTAGGCAAAGGGTTGAGGACTTGCCCAGGCTCACATAGCTAGTAAGTGTCTGAGGTCAAATTTGAACTCAAAAAAGATATCCAATGATGATGTCTCTGGTTCTGTAATGCTTTTAGGATCAAATATAAACACCTCTGTTAACATCTAAATCCTTTTTTGCAATCTGGCACTTTTCTACTTTTCTAATCTTTTCTAATTTTATACATGACTCCTCTTCTGTATTCTTCAATCCAGTCAAGCTAGTCAGCTCACTGGCAATAAGGGAGCCACTTCTGCAGAATGTACTCAATGTATGGTCCTGGGCAAGTCACAGCCTCTGTTCAACTGAGTTTCCTCAGTTGAGGAATGAGACTTCTAGCACTACTTCCCAGGTTGTTGTAAAGATTACATGAGATAATACCTGTAAAGCACTAAGTACAGTGCTTGGTATATAGTACATTCATTTTGAATGTTATCTATCCCCTCTCCTTACCACCCGCCTTTTTTATATTAAAGCTCTGCTCTGATACCTCAGGATATCAAACTGATTCTGATTCCAGATTCTCAAAGGTTGTGTTCTCACAGTATAAGGGGTAGTAGATTGTTTAAGGCAGGAAAAGGAAAAAAAAGCCTCATGACTATGTATCTGTCTTGGACAGTCAGCCTAGCTGAATGTATAGAAGATCTTTCCACAGAAATGAACTTTTTTTTTTTTTTTACCATTAATATAAAACCATTTACCTTAAATTTACTTTGTATATATCTTGCATGTACATAGTTGTTTACATTGTAGAATGTGAGCTTCTTCAGGGAAAGGTATACATGTTTGCCTTTCTTTGTTTCTCTAGCACTTAGTCCATTGCCTGGCACACCGCAAGTACTTAATAAATGCTTACTGCTCTGACTTTAGTACTGGAGGAGTTGTGATGTGGCTTGAGGGGGTCCACAAAAATTACAAATTTCTGGAAGTGTCAAAGTGAGTTTTAACACTCACATATAAATCACTTGTGGGTAACTAAGATCTCTTGGGTGTAGCTAACTGCACATATCCATGGAAAAAGTTATAGAACACATTGATAAGAGACCAACAGGAAAATCTTAGTATTTCTGTTTATGTGTGGTCTAGTAGAAATTAACCCATCTAATTATTTTTACATTCTATAAGAATGAAATTAAAATTTCGATGTAATGTTTGATTGTGTCTAGGCACTGTTACACTGTGCTATCTTCTTCAGAAGGCATAATATTCCAAATTTAATTTTAAAATGGGACTATGTAACCATATGCTAATATGGTATAATTCTGCAACATTTATTAAAACAAGTGTTAGAATGTGCATAAGTAATATATGAATCTTCACTAGAAAAAATAGATTTAATTATGGAATTAAATCCAGATACATCAAATCCAAATTATAAATCCAAATCTAGATTATAATTATATGCATACATAATTAAATTCTGTTGACATAAAGAGCACAAAGTATTGGATTTAGAATCAGGAAGACTCATCTTCAAGAGTTCAAAACTTATCTCAGACACTTGCTAGCTATGTGACAGGCAAATCACTTAATCCTATTTGCCTCAGATCCTCATTTGTAAAATGATCTGAAGAAAGAAATGACAAACCACTCCAGCATCTTTGACAAGAAAACCCCAAATGGGATCAGAAGAGTTGGACACTTGAAATGACTCAATAGTAACAGTCAGAAGGTATAGAAGTTATAGCATTAAATTTTGGAAAACACAGATTCCCACTTTATCTCACCTTATCATGGCACTAGGGGCAGTTATAAGGCAATCTGAAAGGCCATGGGATCTGGAAATGAAGGAGAATTGGAGTCAGCTCTCCAAATGAGAGTTCTCCTCATTTCATGTGAATGCTAAAATTAAGTGATTTTATATCCATCCATCAAAAGAATTCCAGAACTAAAGATATTTTTGTGATATAATAAAAAGTAGGTTAGACTTAAGAGTCAGGAATCCTGGTTTCAAATCCTGGTTCCTTAATTACTGGTTATGTAACCATAGATAGATCATACTACCTCCCTAAGCCTTAATCTACTCATATTTAAAATGGGGATAAAAATATCTACACAAGGGGCAGCTAGGTGGCGCAGTAGATAGAGCACCAGCCCTAAAATCAGCAGGAGGACCTGAGTTCAAATCAAACCTCAGACACTTAACACTTTCTAACTGTGTAACCTTAGGCAAATCACTTAACCCCAATTGCCTCAGCAAAAACAAAACAAACAAAAAACAAAAACAAAAAACAAAAAAACAACTACCTACACAACCTATTTCAAGGAGTTGTCATGAAGAAAGCTTTTAAACCTTAATGCACTGCATAAATGTGAGCTGTTATTAGCTGGAGTGGATATGTTGGATGAATTTGTGAGCATTATTGGCTTACTATTCATTGTCATAAATGATCACCTTTTAAAAATTACTACTACTACTAATTATAAACATTCAGTCTTTGCCTCTATCATACACTAACTGTGTGACCATTGGTTACTTTCTTAAATTCTTGGTGCTCTAAAACTAAGAGATCAAAAGTAATTCTAATCTACATTATTAGACAGAGTTTCTATACAAGGATGTCTCCATATTGATAAAGTCACAGGTTCAGAGGGTTCCACCTTCCAAAAAAAAAAGGACAAAAATACAGATGGCTAAATAAGTGAAGAGTGATGATAAAACTATAATACATGTGCCAGGAAAAAGTTTAGGATAGGTGTGGATAAATATGTTTTATCAAGTTTCCCCCAGGAAATAATAAAGAAACTTCAGCAGAGTGACATAGAGATAGAAAAATCATTCTTGGTTGACACAAAGAGGGACTTACTCCTGCATGTTTTCTTATCTGGGTTCAGATTAAATCCTTTCAGGCATCGACAAGAATAAGAATCCTCCGTATTAACACATTCATGCTGGCAACCATGGTTAAGGGAAGCACAGTAGTCCAACTCTGATTAAGAAAAGAAATGAAATGATGAATTTGATTTAGGAAAACCAGCAATAACTCTTTTCTTGTTTTACAGGTAAAATTCTAAGAATTTGGCTGTTCCTTCCTCTTCCCTTGCTTCTCCCTTCTTTTTTGAGAAGAATTCAATAATAAGCAAACACCTATTAAACAGCTATTAGGTACAAGGCACTACTGTTGTTTATTTCTTCTTAACAGAATTAATCTGAATTCTTTGTGATCCCTCCTCCCTATATCCCTTCCTGGCCGTATAACTCTTGCTTCTTTGTATCCACTCTTTAGATCTCATGGTCAGCACCTGAGCGCTGTCCATGGTACATACAGGTCTGGCCTTAGGGAGTCGATGCCAAGTAGTAGAAACTATATGTTCTTGCAATAGCTATATATTCTCTCCATATGCCTTAAACTTCCAGGTAATCAGGCCTGACCTCTCTATAAGCCCATATAATTATTCTAAGATCAGCAAGAAATGCAAGTCTCAATTAATTTTTTAACAGTTGCTATTTTAGCTTGTTGGAAGAGTTTCCTCAATGTTATATGATGTTGCAAATGAACCTCCAATGTAATGAAAAGTCTAATATTCCAACACTTGGTGGCCAGTCCTTTTCCATGAAGTTATTTATATAAAGTACTTAGAATACCTTAAAGTATTATAGAAATGTAACTTGTTTTTATTAATGTAATTGCTGTTCCATTCTTTGGTATGTCACTTTACATTGTTTTATGTAAGATTTTATATATCTGTGGGGAAGGGAGAATCTTTTGGGGATCTTTCTGAGAGCTAAATTGGAGAGATGTAGAAAGAAAAGAGTAGATCGATACCCCAGAAGCTTCAGTCTATATTGCTTACTGGTTAAGTGCTAACAATCTCTAGGTTTGTGAAGGAATCTTATTCCCCTGAGGCTCCACCTATAACCATATGAAGAAGCAAAATCATTCTTTCTTATTCCTTCAGTTTCTCCCTCTTCACTGGCTCCTTCTCCTTTACCTACAGAGAGGGGACAGGGCTAAAGATAGAGATTTGGTTTTAGCTATATAGAGATGTTAGTTGAAGAATGAGAGAGGATTTCATCATCAAGGGAGAGACATAGTAAAAGAACAGAAGAGAGATGAGAGCACCAAATTTTTAGAGATACCTATATTAACAAGAATAAAGGAAGAAAAGACAAAGAAGAGGTCAGAGATGAAGGTAAACAGGAGAATCTCTGTCATGGAAGCTAAATGATACTATTCAGAAGAAAGAGGTATGACCTATAGTGTTAAATAGTATAGAGAGTCCAAAGAGAATGAGAATTGGGAAAAATGCCATTTAACTTGGCAATAAGGATACTGGTGGCTTCTTTGGAATAAAAATCAGTAGAATGGTGGAGAAAGAAGTCAGATTAAAAATGGCTGAGGAGTGAGTGAATGCTAAAGGAGTGAATGGAGGAAATATAAATGATTCTTTCAAAAAGTTCAGCAATGAAGATGAAAATAGAAGTAGAATAGTAGCCAGGGGGATTAGAAGGCGTAAGGGGAAATTCAAAATTGTAATATTATTTAGGATAGGAGATACCTTCACAGAAGTGGTAGAATCAGGCAGAGAGTAAGGAATCAATAAAGAGGAAAAGACTTTAAATTTTATAGAGAAGGGGGGATGATTAATGGAATAAAATGCCAGAGAAAATAGAAGAAAGACATCATTCCTGAATCCACATCTTTATTGGTTCTGTTCCCTTTCTCCTAGAGTGCCTTTCTCTTTCTTATTTACCTATTCAGAACCTACCCCTCCTTCAACGTCCAACTTGAGAGCCATGTCCAAAAATATTTTATACATGACTATAAGATTGAAGCCTAATTTTAAAAATTATTTCATACCTATTTTCTTATTCAACCACTTATTTATCTCTTTTTCAATTGGCATTGCTTTGAATTAAGATAGGTATCACTTTGTCCCTTTTATGTATGAAAAAGCCATAGTGCAGAAAAAGTAAACTTCCCAAGGTAATAAAAGTAGCTAGTGTCGTGAGGGAACTAAATAGAATATGGGACTCCTGAGTCTCAGAAGTGTATGCTGCTGGCCTATCTTCTTCCCTTAGATTTCTTTCTCATAAGATCTTCCCTGATTGCCCCAACCAATGCTGATCTCCCTTCTCCCTAAAGTCCTATAGACTGCAGTGCCATTAGTACTCTTTTTGACACTTGGTCATATGAGCCTTGGAAAATTTATGACTTCATGGATATCTGTATCATCTCACCAATGGAATTATAAACTCTTAAGAGAGCTTGTAAGACAGAAACTATATCTTACATTTATTTTATCTCCCTCTCTTCCTTAGCACAGTGCCATCAAATGAAAGAATTATTTCAAAATCATATGCTAAATTAATTCAGCATCTTTATTTATAGGATATTGAATCAATTAGTATGCATTTAGCTAGTTTCATATTTATCATTTATCTATATTTATGCTATTACCCCTCTTATGTAGAATTACAGATAAAGAATGTTTGTATTGCAGTCAAATTCCCTCTTTTGATTATAGCCCTACTATTTTATAGCAGCTGGAGCTGCAGGGAAAATATTGGCAGGTGCATGGAGCAAAAGAAGAAAATTAATGACCCAAATAGCTCATCTCTAGTGTAACTATCACCCAGCTGTGTCTTTCATTCTTTGTCATTCCTAATTCTGGTGCCTGCTAGTATTGGATGTTAGGGGAACTGAAAAATATCAAGAAAGTTAAATATTGGAATTCTTTTTTTGTTTGTTTTAGTCATATTGTGTTTCTAAGCACTGGATTCCTTGTTTATGCAATAAATGCTTATGAAAAATTTTGTAAAGTCATTTAAAAAATAAATTGAACCCCATTTTCTCACTGGCTTATATTTCAAAGCTGTATCATTTTCAGCTAAAAATTAATCTTCAAATGATGTTGGGTCCTAATATGGGAGTTTTAAGCTTCTTGGTACTGTGTGCACTAAAAGAACTCTATATTTACAACAACATGCTGTTATTCCTTTTGAAAGGTGGGTGTGATCATTTCTTAATTTACATTTTTTTGAAGCTTAAATTTTGGTATATCAGACTTTCCTTTCCTTTTCCCCTCTTTCCTTCCTTTCTTTTTTCTCTCCCTCATTCTATCCCAATTTCCCTTCCTCTATTTCCTTCCTTCCTTCTCTCTCTCCCTCCTTTCATTTTTTCCTTCCTATGTTTCTGCCTTCCTTCTTTCATTTCTTCCTTCTTTCCTCTCTCCCTTCTTCCTTCTCTTTCTTCCCCCTTTTTTTTCTTTGACACTGGGTCTCTCTATTTTGCCCAAATTGTACTATTTAGTGGTCCCTTATGAATTGATCCTACTGCTGATTTATCCTGCTCTGTTTGTGACCTAGATTATTTTGGCCCTCTTTATATACACTTGATGACTCTTCTAATAGTCCTCTTCGAAAGGGTTAATTATATTTCCAGATTTAGTGCGGGTACCAGACTGACATTAGCTCTACCGTTGCTTAGAACTCAATCAATCTCAGATTTTCCCAGTAGCAGGGATTATAGACGTTTACCATCATGCCTGGTTTGTATAAGACTTTCTTAAAATGGGACACTCTTGGTCCTGTGTGGATAAATTGTTTAATAAACCATCTTACAAGATTCCAATGAAGATTTTTTAAAAATCTGCCAATAAATGGTGAATATATAGTTTTTTAAAGCACCAAATGACATTTCAGGTTTATTTGGGAGGAAAGTAGAATCCTCCCCTCTAAATATAGATCTTTTTATGGAAAATGAGCTGTGTGATTCTACAAAGAATAAATCTTGGAAAAGATTTGGATAACTTGTGAAGAAGGTAAAAAAATTAGTAGTCACTAAGTTATAATAGAAGAGGAAAAGGTTAATACAATTCTGTAGAATTGACAAAACTTAAAGTGGCATTGAGAGATTTCAATGCTCAAAGTCATGTAATGTCATCATAATGCCACATTTCGTAACTTACTGTTGCATGTTTTTTTATCTGGGTTAAGAGCAAACCCTTTATGGCATTTGCAGAAATAGGAATTATCAGCATTTACACATTCATGTTCACAGCCATGGTTTTCTGAGGCACAGTAATCCACAACTATAGAGAAAAGAAAAATATTCAAAGTTAAATTTAAAATGAAATAAAATATAGCTAATACACAGCTATAGCTATAACAACAAAACAATTCTAGCACGTTCACATTGTGCACATAACTCATGTTATGACTCACAATAATTCGTGTTTATATTGTTTACAACTAACTCATTTTTACATTGTTTACATAGCGAAGCACTTTCCCAGTCACCCTTTTTGGCAGATGTTGTAGATATTATAACACCCATTTTACATATGAGAATACTTAAGTCAAAGAGTAAAGGGGGAAAAAGAAAGGATCATTGTATTGCTAAGAAGACCCTAAGTCTTAATTGATTATTGCACAATGTTGCTGATATGGTATACAACATTCTCTTGGTTCTGCTCACTTTATTTTGCATTAGTTCATATGAGTCTTCCCAGGTTTTTCTGAAATCTGCCTGCTTGTCATTTCTTATAGCACAATAGTATTCTATTCCATTTATATACCACAACTTATTCAGCCATTCCCCAATTGATAAGCATCACTTCAATGTTCAATTCTTTGTCACCATAAAAAAGAGCTGCTATAAGTCTTTTCTGTATATGTGTACATCCTTTTTAAAGATTTCTTTGGAATACAGATCTAGTAGTGGTATTTCTGGATCTACAGGTATGCATAGTTTGATTGCCCTTTGGGCATAGTTCCAAATTGCTATCCAGTTCACAATTTCACCAACCGTTACATTGTTGTCTCAATTTCCCCTCCAACATTTGTCATTTTCCTTTTCTATCATTTTTCTATCAATTTAGCCAATCTGGTGTGAGGTAGTACTTCAGAGATGTTTTAATTTGCATTCCTATAATCAATAGTAATTTAGAGCATTTTTCATATGCCTATGGATAACTTTGATTTCTTCATCTGAAAACTGTTTTTAACATCTTATCATTTATTAATTGGGGAATGACTTGTAGTCTTATAAATTTAACTGAGTTCTCTATATTGAAGGGGAAGAGAAAGGAATAAGCATTTAGTAAGCACCAACTATGTACCAGGCATTATACTAAGCACTTTACAAATGTTACTTCATTTGACCTCACAATCTTGGGAAGTAGCTGCTATTATTATTTCCCCTTTTACATTTCAGGAAATTGTGGTAAACAGAGGTTAGTGGCTTGCCCAGGATCACACAGATATTAAGTATCTGATCTGAACTTGGGTTTTCCTGGCTCTAGCTTCAACCCTCTAGCTACTATGATATCTAGCTGCTAAGAAAAGTGACTACACAGATATTGTCAGTGCTTGGATTCAAACTGAGATCTCATGACACAGGATCCAGTTCTTTTTTTGAGTATATCAGGTTACCAAAGAAATAATAATGTATCTGATATATATTTTTTCTTATTAAAACTTCTTATTTGCAAAACATATGTATGGGTAATTCTTCAACATTGATCCTTACAAAGCTTTCTGTTACAAATTCCCCCCCCCCCCACTCCTCACCCCTCCCCTAGATGGCAGGATATCCACTACATGCTAATTATGTTAAAATACTTGACAAATCGAATATGTATACACGTATACATATTTCCACACTTATTGTTGTGCAAGGAAAATCGTATCTACAAGAAAAAAAAATCAGAGAAAGGAAACACAATGCAAGCAAATATCAAAAGAGAGCATGAAAATGTTATGTTGTGGTCCACATTTCATATCCCTCTCTCTGGGTGTGTATGGTTTTCTTCACTGAACAGTTGGAACTGGTTTGAAACATTACATTATTGAAGAGAGCCATGTCCATCAGAATTGATCATCATATGGTATTGTTGTTGCCGTGTATAATGTGTATCTGATATATTAATATATTAATATAAATATGATAGCTAAACAGTCAAAAGGGCTGCTACCAGTCTAATGAATAGGTTTTGGAAGAACATAATCTTGATGTTCTAAGACTCTTTGCATATGAAAAGTACGAATATTCATTTGTTCAGTCAACAAACTATTAGGCTGAGAACAGAACACCCACACAGTCTTAATCTCTGAATGTATTCCTCATAATGGGACATCAGCCAATTGCTAGAGTTTGGTCATAACAAAAACACGAAGATAGAAACCAAATCCTAACAAAAGCAAACTTCATCTTTCAAATGCCACTGGATTAAAAAAAATTTTTTTTGGTATAATCAGTAACGAGAACATGAAGTAACATCTTGATCTGGAGTTGTCAGTCTATGATACATATACTGAAGTTTACATGCAAGCTTGTATTCACTGGCAGGCAGGGCAGTTGCCACAGACAAGATGATACAGGAGCAGGCAGATAATAAACACTTCCCAATGCTATGTCCTTGAATTCTCTTAGATCACAGAATTTTGAGATAAAAAGACCTTTAACAATCCTCCAATTTAACTGCCCCTGTTTTATAGATGAGAGAATTGAGAGAATGACCTATCCAAGATTCCATAGGCAGTAAATGTTAAGAGACAGGATTTGAATGCAGGTTTTTTGCTTTCTGTTGAGGCAATTGAGGTTAAATGACTTGCCCAGGGTCACACAGCTAGGGAATGTGAAGTGTCTGAGACCACATTTGAACTCAGGTCCTCCTGACTTCAGGGCTGGTGCTCTATCCACTGCGCCACCTAGCTGCCCCGAATGCAGGTTTTTTGAACATCTTTTAAAAAACAGACACAAAAGAGCTTTGGTATTTACTAGATCTATAACCATCTTGTGAGTACTTGCCTTGTGCAAGTTCTTTATAAAATAATTTTTTTGGCAAGCATACATTTGGCATTCGAACAATGTTACCAGCCCAATGGGGTTGTGTTCTCTGCTGCAGAGTTGGAATGCTTGGCAGTTTAGTTTGAGAAAGGACCTCAGTGTCTGGTATCTTATCCTTCCAGGTGATCCTCAGAATCTTTCCAACACAATTCAAATGGAAGCGATTCAGTTTGCTGACATGGCACTAGTATACCAACCAGGCTTCTCAGGCATATAACAATGAGGTCAGCACAATGGCTCTGTAGAACTTCAGTGTGATAGTCTAATACCTTTCCTCTCCCTCACTTTCCTTTGGAGGCTCCAGAACAATGACCTACCTCTGGAAATACATGTGTCAGTCTCATTATCAATGCAGACATCCCTTGAAAGTATACTGCCAAGGTAAGAGAACTTATTCATAGAATTCAGAACTTCACTATTTACTATAACTGATGATGTGAATATGAATATGAATGATGTGGTGCTGGCTGATGGAGGACCTGTGCTTTCTTGTTGTTGTAAGGTCAAAATTAGCACAAGCAACAGAGGACTTATCTATAACTTGAGAGGCTGCACTGAGTGCATAATCAACAAGGGCACTCAAGATACTTTTTAAGAACTTTAGAATTTATTGTATGGCATGGAAGACACTGACACAGGACAGCTTAGCATGCCCTTATCAGAGAAGAATTGAATTAGCCCAAAAGAAACATGAGATGTACAAAATTAGAGAAGCCAACCCAAATGTTCATATGGACTATTTATGTCTATGGCGGAGCACTCCAATCTCGTATTGGTCTGATCAGTCACAGTCACATACACTATAATTCAACTCTTAGCATAGTGATGTCATTTTGGTCTCCTTTAAGAATGAAGGGCAACAATCACCACCACTAGATCTATACCCAAAAGAGAACAAAGAAAGAGGAAAAGGACAAATATATGCCAAAAATATTCATAGAAGATTTTTTTATGGTGATGAAGAATTGGTAACCGAGGAGGGGTGCCCATCAGTGGGGGGACAACTAAACAAATTATTTTTTATGTGTGTATATACACACACACATTTATTTATGATGGAATATTATTGTGCTATAAGAAATTATAAAGGGGATGCTTTCAGGAAAACCTAGGAAGATTTGTATGAATTGATACAAAGTGAAGCAAGCAGAAGTAATATAACAATTTGCATAATGATAACGATACTGTAAAAACAAAATTGAAAAGATTTAGCAACTCTGAGTTGAAAGCAACCATAGTGCTGAGAAGTTATAATGCAATGTGTAATTCAATTACAGAAAGAGAGCTAATGGATTGAGAGAAAATTGAAGCTTATTTGGGGTGGAGGAGAAGAAGATATGGCTAATTTAGGATTTTTTAAAAATTGACTATCCATATTTTTCTTGTTTTCTTAATAGAGAAGGGAGGGAAGTGAGAAAGAATTTGGACCAGAAAAAATTTTTAAAACAGAATTAAAAACCTTATTTTTTTTTTAGCATTTTTGAAAAGTTACAGGATTTTGAGTTATATCTTTTGTCCATATTTGAGAGTACTTACTCTTGTTAATTCTCTCAGTATTAGAATCCTAAGACATGGAGCAGACCTAGACTATTCCAACACAGGAAAAATAAGAGCTTTTGAAAACCTAGTATATCAATAATACATCAAGCCCAAACATCATTTTTTTTGGTGGGGGAGGTGGGACTTTTTGAGTATCTTATACAATTTAATCTGGTTGAAGAAATTATACTCTTAAAAACAGAGGTGTACAAAAGTAGGATAGAACAGTAGTAGGTAGAGAGTCAGGAAAAAATAGGTTCAAATACCATCCTTGACATATACTATGAAACCCAAAACAAACCTTTCCTTTTCTTGGTTCCCCAAGAAATTTTCTAAGACTATAAGTTATAGAGGAGTTACCAATTTGAAGAAAAGGGAGTTTCCTCCTTAAAATTGTCTAAAATAATACATTCTCTGGTATTCTAAAAAAAATAAAAATAGAGAAGTAACTAAGGCCTGGGTGGGGAAAGGAGGGTCAGGGAGGAGGGAAGTGCATAGTAATCTTCACCTAGAACTCAGCAATGACTATATTTTCCCAAGTCTCCTTCTAGTTCCAAAAAATCGGTCCTTACATAATGTTCTCTTGAAGTTTAAAGTGTTTCCCACAGGACCCAGGAGTCTAATTTCTCAGTTATTATATTCCAGCTCTCTTGACTACAAAGTCATAAAACCACAGAGACTGGAACCATACTTGCTATTTTTGGTCTCTGACTGACTTGAAAGAAATAATTTCTCAAATAGCCAGTAGCTGTCTGTAAAGATAAAGGATATTTAAGTGCTATATAATGAAAAGTAGAGATTTATAGCTCTTGATTTAAAATCTGGCTATACTCCAAGGTTTTCCACAATGGAATAGTCTGCAATGTGAATAAGATTGAACCATAACAGGTTATTTTTAGGAGGAAGACACATATTCTTAACATCTGGCAATACCCAGAGATCAAAAGCCAAATCCACTATTGAGAGAAAGTAGACAATATGACTTCCTATGAAAACATACACATTCACACAGATATATAAAAACACCCATACACATCTATACAATCTTGTTTTCCCTACCCCCCCTCCCATCTCTAAAGTGCTTTATTTAGAAATGGCAAATTTAGTAAAAGGGTTCGTGTTGATACTGATTATATTATTCCAGGAGCTTTTAATCTTTTTTTTAAAAGTCATGGACTCCATTTAAAGATCTGATGAAATCTAAGATCTTCTTAGGATAATGGTTTTAAAATGCATAAAATAAAATACATTAAATATCAAAGATTAATAGAGGAGGGGAGAAAAGATGTAGTAGTTTCCCCATCTAATTTCATACATTCCTAGAAATCTATCCATAGAAAATATTATTAATATTATTTTAATAATAATAATATTATTAATATAATATTAATAAATATTAATAAAATAATATTTAATAATATTTTAAAAGAAGCCAGGCCATTTCATGTTTGAGTTGTATCAATATTATAATGGCAGCCTAAAAGTGTAGATGCTATTTAATTGGTTGATCCTATCTCACATGGTTTTGTGAGCCTCAAATGAGACATTATATGTGTAAAACACCTTGCAAACTATAAAGCATTATATAAATGTTATCTAGTACTACAAATGCATCTATTTTATAGTATGTTGTTTATCTTGAAATATATGTGTATATGTATATAGCATAGTATATAGTGCATATATAAACATATAGATACATATATACAATATGCACATGCATGGTAGGAAGAATATAGATACACTAGTAGGAGTAGAAGGAATTACCAAAAAAAAAATAATAACACACAATTACTACCCTAAAACAACATTCTAATTGGGAAGTTAAAACAAAGACATAAAAGAATATAGACTATAAGCTCCTTAAAAAGGGACTGGTTTTTTTTTTTTTTGTCTTTTATATTCTGAGCTATAGCATGGTAAATGTTTGCCAAATTTAATTGAATGGCCATATATTTCCTTGTTTTGTTATTCAACCTTTTATTTAATCTGACAAACATTTATTAAATGTCTAATCTGCCCAAGGTACTATGCTAGGGTTGAAGTTATAAGACCTTATGTTTTTACTATGGGGATATAACAACTACACAGAGAGACATAAGATAATTTGTATCTATTGGATCCATTTATATTGAAGAGCCAGAGAGACCATTTCTAACAACTAGGAGATGAGGGAAGGTTTGATGGAAAAAATGGCTCCTGAGAGAGGCTTGAAGGAAGACAAGAATTCTGAGAAGTAGAGATGAGGAGGAAGTACATTCAAGGATGGCCTATAAATATGCATAAAGGCAGGAGATAACCTAATGTTTAATTTTAGTGATTTAATTTGAAATATTTTGCATTGAAGGTAAGTAATGTGAAATAAGTGTGGGAAAGTATGGGGAGTTAGATTGTGGTAAATGTCTGCTGATGCAGCTTATAATTTATCCTAGAAGCTAGAGAGCCATTGAGCAGGACAGTGAAATGGTCAGTCTTGTGCTTCTGAAATATTATTTTGGCCTCTGTGTGTGAGAGAGAAGGGATTGAAGGCAGGGAGATAAACTAGGAGGCTATTCAAAAGGGAAAAATGAAATTAGCTGCTGCCTTTAATGAGCTTACATTGTATTGGAGATAGTACAGATGCAGTTGAGTTAAGTATAATGCAGGGTAGGGGGTGAAAGGAAGAAAGAAGGGATCAAGCAAAATGCTCTAGGAGAATTTGGTGAGTAAAAGACCAGTAACATTAGGAATGATTGAATAAACTGTAGGAAATGAATGAAATGGAATATTTTCGTGCTGTAAGAATCAATGAATCTGGAGAATTCAGAGAAATCTTGGAAGATTGGTATGAACTGATACAGAGGGAAATGCATAGAATCAGGTTATTTTACAAAGCCCACAATACTATAGATGAAAATAACTTTTAAGTAATAGAGAATTCTAATCAGCTATGACTTCAGAGTACTAGTAATGAAACATGTTATCTTCCTCTTGGCAGAGAGGGGATGTCCTGGAAATGTAGAGTGACACGTGTCTTTTGGCATGTGGCTAATATATTGATTTTTTTTTCTTTTACTATATTCATTTTTTTAGGCAGGGCTTCTACAGGAGTAGGGTAAGTTGGTGGGTGGCAACAAAGCCACCAAATGAAGGAAGGAAGGAAGGAAGGAACATCAATAAAATATACACTGAAGAGAATAGAAAGAAAATAAGGTTACACAAAAAGAGCAATTTTGTAACAGCACCCTGAGTTTCAAGATGAGAGAGACAAAAGACAGACATACAAATAGACGGAGATGGGGAGAAAGACAGACAGACAGACACATACCAAAAAACCCCAAAGAAATAGAAAGAGAGAGGAAAGGAGGGAGGGAAAGAGTAAGGGGAAAGGGGAAAGGACAAAGGAGAGGAAAGAGGAGAGAGAGAGAGAGCACGCACTCCAAATTCTCCAACTGGAAGGTAATCTGGAACTATATATGTATGTCTGTGTCTCTAAGACAGAATGAAAACTATTTCCTCTTCAAAACTCTTATACTCTTTCTTACACAGGCACATAGTTTCTAATTATCATTTTCCCAATCAATCAGGAGAATCTTATACAAAATGCTCCAGGTTTGAAATCTAGCTTACCTGATTATCTTGTTAAATTTAATATTCACTTAAAAAAAACAAGTTCATGGTTTTGTAGGTAATCTTTTTTGTTCTTTCAGAAGATTTGAATTTGTTTGTTAAATTACTAATAGGAAATATATATATATATGTGTGTGTATATAATATAAACACTTATGTGTATGTGTATATCTATATCTATCTATTTTTTGAGGAAAAAACTGAAGGCACCAAGTGGTACAGTAGAGGCAGCCAGGTGACATAATGAACAGAATGCTAGATGTGAAAGCCTTGAATTTAAACCCCACCTCAGACACTTGTTTAGTTGTGTGGTCATAGGGAAGTCACTTAAACTCTTTCATCCTCAGTTGATTCACCTGTAAAAGCAGGATAATATTTGCACTTACCTCACATGATCATTGTAAAGATCAAATAAGATAATATATGTAAAGTGCTTTGCAAACCTTAAAGTACTATATAACAGCTAGTTTTATTATAATTAATAACAATAATATAAAGCTTAGTGGAACTAACTGGAACTAAAAAGACAGAAATTAAGGGAATTGTTCATTGCATGCATGAAAGCTAGTTTCTGTGTGTGTGTGTGTGTGTGTGAAGTATAGGTGGTTAGAGATAACATGTTAAATTAAGTGCAATTTTGCTAGAATGTTGAAGCAACAATGTGTCCTAAAACCAAAAAGAAATCACTAATGGATTTTGAGCAGGGAAGCTGTGTCCATGAGACATGTCCATTAAGAAGATTATTTTGGTATTTGATAGATTGCAAAATGAAGAGATTGAAGGAAGGAAAACTTGGAGGTAAGAAGACTTAAAAATAGATAGACTGTTAATTAGTATTGCTGTGTGACCAGCAAGACCTGGAATAACACTGCCTCTAAAGAACTAAAAAGGAGCATCATAATATTGTAGTTGTGATAGGTTTCAACACATAACCAATAAGGAACAGGAATAAATGATATCATTAAAACTGAATAATAGAAAGAGAAGATGGACTGGTCACATGTTGAGAGTGAAAGAAAGTTAAAGTGCAGTCAGAGTGTTCTACTAGTACCTCATAGAAAATGAGTAGACTCCTATGGTGAATTTTTTTTTTTGGGGGGGGATAAATGAAAGTTTCACAATATGGACAGGTATGGATGTGTTATGATCTATATGATGGAAGGACTTTCTCAAAGTAAAGAGATCATTAATCCATTTGAAAAATCTGTCTCTGGCAATGAGTTGAGAAGGGTCTGAAGAAGATGGTGGAAATGAGTGGAAAGAAGGGAATAAATTTGAGAGATGCTGTGAAAGCAGAACCAACAACCCTTAGCAACCGCTTGGATATGGGCAAGTGAGGGAGGGGAAAGGTAAAAAATGACTCTGACAATATGTATTGTATGGTTGACTAGGAAAGTAAAGATGTCCTCCTCAGAAATAGGAAAATTTGAAAGAGAGGTAGATTTAGGGAAGAGGATGATCAGTTCAATTTTAGACATTTTGAGCTCATAGGTAAACTATACTGATTAACTCTCATGGTTTACTGAATTGGGAGGAGCATTTTGTAAATTTAGAGTCTGATATCAATGACTCATCATGATCCACTCTCATGGCTTCAAGAATCACCTTGAGAAGAATAGCTTCTAAAGCCATGATTACCCTCCAGACCTTTGATTCTGCTTCTCCACATATCTATTGGGCAACTCCATTTGCTGATGTCCTGCTATTATCTTGAATTCTATTTGTTTAAAATTTAATTCATTGTCTTTCTCTCCAAAGCAGCTCTTCTTCATCTGGGTCAGTGTTAATGGCCACCAAGGCTCAAGATTTTGAAGTAATTCTTAGCACTTCCCTTTTCCCTTCCCTTATATACATCAAGTATGTCACTGATTCTTCTGTCAGAATTTCACTTCCGTCAGAATTTCTGTGAACATACTTCATCCAGGACCTCATCAGCTCACACCTTAATCACTCTTAAGTCTCCTTATGGATCTTCTTGCTAATCTCTCCTTTGTCCAATCTAGTCTAGGTAGTATTACCAAATTAATATATCTAAAACAACACTTTGTACATATCTACCACTTCCTTCCTTCCCTGGACTCAGAAACCAGTATAATACAATTAAAAGAAGACTGGCCCCAAAATAAAGAACCTAGGTTCAAATCCTACCTCTGACCCTTGACTTTGGGCAAGTAACTTAGCTTCTTTGGACATCATTTTTATGGTTGAATTAAATAGCCTCTGAGGTATATGACCCTAGGATTATCTATAGGAAAATAACCAAAAACTTCAGGCTTGCTTTCAAAGGATCCACAATCTGGCCTCTTCCTTTCCAATTTTGATTCCCCCTTTTTCATTAGCCCTTTTATTTAGCCAAATTGGTATACTCATTGTTTCCCCAAATACACCACGACCATTCCTGCCTTCGGGCACTTGCTTAGATCATTTGGCTAGCATAGAATTCCATCTTTTCTTCTTTATCCCTCTTTGCTCAGTTGCTGAGATTTCTTTCTTCTGAACTCACAGACTCATATCTCCTTAGAATTAGAAGGGACTTGAGAGAGATCCCCTTATCATTATTGCCTCTATCATTCCTTTGGCACTTGACACATGCATCATATATTGTAATTTATCTTTACTTGGACTATTATCCTCTTGTCAGTAGGGACTGTGTCATATACTTCTTTGTATTCCCAGTGCCTAGCACAATGCTAGGAATACATTATGTCCTCAATAAATGCTTTTTGAATTGAAAAGGAACTTTCCCGCTCATGATGGATGATGGTGGAAGTGCCCTGAGTTATTTTCACTCAAATGATGCCAAAACAGAAAAGATTGGAGCCTTGGGAGGAAAGGACTGTGCCATATGAGAGTTTACAATAGATGAGGAGGGAAGAGCCTTAATTAGTCTGACTCAAAGCTTATATCTGAGGACAGAGGACTTTAAATTGTTCAAAAAAGAAAAAAAATAGAGAGAGAGAGACAGGCCTAGAATCACATAGGGAAGATTGATGCAAGAGAGATGAGATGCTCTCACAAGAATAAAATTCAGATGATGCAAATACAACTTGTTCTGGTGGGGGTAAGGGGAGGGAGAATCAAACAAAAATGGAAATATAAGGAACTCAGTTTCAAGAAAGAAATGGCAGTAAGGACTGAAAATGGGAAGAATTCTAAGAATCAGTAATTCCAGAACTCAGAATAATATGAGACTAGAAATAAATCCTAATGACAACCCAAAGGGCTTTAAAAAAGTTTATACTAGGCTTAAAGTTGAAGAAGAGTTTGAACTGTTATTTGCTTACAAGAGGGAAAAGAGGATGACAGAAGATGATGGAGAAATGTAAAAGTACTTAACTACTCATTTTGCTACTTAGCTCTCATTTTGCTCCAGGAAGGATCATCTTTAGACTGGGGAATATCAAAAAACTGGTTGACAGATGATTGAAAATCAAAAGCATGGGGCTTGGGAGTCAGGGTTCTGGACTCAAATTCCAGCTCAGACATTTACTATCTGTGTGATCCTAGACAAATCATCTAATCTCTGTCTGCCTCAGTTTCTTCATCTATAAAATGAGGGTGATGATAATAGCACCTACCTCACAGGGTTATTGTGAGGATCCAATAAGATATAATATATGTAAAGCATTTAACCAACCATAAAGTACTATTTAAATGTTAGCTTTACTTATAGTGAGCCTGTATTTAGCTACCCTCAATCAATAACTAGTCAGTCAATAAATATTTATTAAGTGCCTACTGTGTGCCAGGCACTGTGCTAAGTACTAGGGATAAAAGAAGACAGTGTCCATTGTCAAGAAGCCCACAATCTAATGGGGCAGTTAAAAATACAAACAACTACATGTAAACAAAGTATAATTGGAAATATTCAACAACAGAGAAAAGGAAATAGAATTAAGAAGGATAGGGAAAGGCTTTCTGAAGAAGAGATTTTAGCTAGAATCTGAAGGGTGCTGGAAAGTCAGGTGATAAGAAAGGAGAGCATTTTAGGAATGGGAGACACCCAGAGCCAGGAAATTGGAGTGTCTTCTTCAAGGAATAAGAAGGAAGATGTTGCTACTGAACAGAAGAATAGAAGAGAAGGTGAGAGAAGATTAAGAAGACTGGAAAAGTATGTTTTTTTGTTTTGTTTTTTTTTGTAGTGGGGGAAGGTTATGAAAGACTTTGAATAACAATTGGATATTGAATTCTATGTTCAGACCTCTGTGCTGGGCACTAGGAATGCAAAGTCAAAAATTAAATCAAACTAAATCCTAAAGCTCTGAAAGAACTTTTGGAAATGATGACTACTCTGTTGTCAAAGACCTTGGAAGAATAGAGGATGGTAGGAAATATACCATAAGTGAAAAGATGGGCAATGTAGCTCTGATTTTACAAAGGGGATGAAAGAGAATTTGAAGCAGTTGGGTGATATAATAGTCAATTGAGCAGCAATGAATAGAGTGGTGAATGGGTAATAAATAGAGCACTAGGCCTGAAATCAGGAAGACTCTTTTTCATGAGTTCAAATCTGACCTTGGACACTTACTAGCTCTGAAACCCTGTGTGAATCACTTAACTCTCTGTTTGCCTTATTTTTCTTTTCTTTTCTTTTTATTAATTAAAGCTTTTTTATTTTCAAAATATATACATGGAAAATTTTTAACACTCACTCTTATAAAACCTTGTGTTCTAAAAATTTTATGTCCCTTTCCCCCATTCCTCCTTTAGATGTCAAATACCCCAAACATTTGCCTCAGTTTTCCTATCTATAAAATGAGAGAATATTTTTGCCAAGAAAATCTCAAATACAGTTACAAAGAGGTAGACATGACTGAAATGACTGAATCGCAAAAGCTGATACAATGAATAGGGTGTTTGTTGTATTTAGATTCAGGAAATCCTTAATTCAAATTCTCCTTCAGATACTAGCTGTGCTATGCCACCATGAATAAATCATTTAAATTCCTCAGATTCACTTTCCTGGGAGCTTTCTACCTTCCAGGATTGTTGTAAAGATAAAATGGGATAATATTTATAAAGTGCTTTGCAAACTGCAAGGCACTATATAAATGCTATTAGTGTTCTTTTAACTATAAGTCAATGAACTTTGATTCCTGGCAAAATTCTTGAATAAATTATTAAAATTATACTTTTTAAGCACTTAGGGAAATGGCAGTCCCCAAGAGCTAGACCTAATTTATCAAGAACAAGTCATGCCAGACTGAATTTGTAGTCTCTTTTGGCAGGTGTATCAGATAATCAATATAGCCATATATATATGTATGTTCATAATATGTCTATATTTCAGTCTGTCTTGGTATCCTTGTGTGATGGAGAGGCTGTGGACTGGATGATAGTACAGTGTAAGTGTATTTGGATCAGTATGATTGACTGAGCTAAAAAATATTGATTATCAGAACAAGGTCAGCATGAAAGGAGGTTTTTAAGTGTCATTGGCTCCATTCCATTCAACAAAATTGTTAATGACTCATAAAAGCACAGGTGACATGCTTGTAAAAAATTGTAGATGACCCAAATCTGTAAGAAAATAACTCAGTATACAGTAGTGATAATACAGAAAAAGATCTTGGCAGACTGTTGAGATGGATCCAATTTAATAACATTTGATGGGATAAGTATAAAGTTCTACACTTGGGTTAAAAGGAAATTAACTTCAGAAGTACTGATTGCGAAAGGCAGACTTTTTCAGAAATTCTAATGGAAAAAACCTGGGGGTTTTAGTGGACTACAAGCTCAGCAAGAGTTAGCAGGGTGATGTAACCAAAAATGCTAATGCAAACCTTTCCAAATTCAGTAATGCTATTCCAACTTATTGTGCTTTTGTCAGACTTCATTTCAGCTCCTGTAGGCCCCTTCTCTCAGTAGTAAATTTTTCTTGAAAGAATTCTTCCCTCTTTGGTACAAAGCTTAGAGAAACTATTCTTGATTCTCTGGATACAGTCACTATATACCTGCATAAGCATCTTCTTCTTCCCACTCCCAATTGTTTAGCTCCCCTTTTATGTATTGTCTTTCCCATTAGAATATAAGCTCCAAAGGGGCAGCCAGGTGGTGTAGTGGATAGAGTACCAGCCCTGAAGTCAGAAGGACATAACTTCAAATCTGGCCTTAGATACTTAATACTTCCTAGATGTGTGACCCTAAGCAAGTCACTTAATTCCAATTGTCTCAAAAAAAAAAAAAAAAAAGAATATAAGTTCCATGAGATCAGGTACTACCCTTGTTTTTACTGGCATTCATCCCGCTTAGTACAGAATTGGTACATAGGAAGCACTTAATAAATGCTTGTTCACGTGCTGATTCCTATAGAAAGGTCTTTCATAATCTGAAGAATATTCAGAGTAAGAGAGTGATTAAGCTAAAAAACTGTGAATACCCTCTGATCCATCACCAACTTTACTAGGTCTATATCCCAAAGAAATCATAAAAAAGGGAAAAGGATCTAGACAAAAAGATTTATAGCAGCACTTTTTTTGTAATGGCAAAGAGCTGCAAATTGAGGGGATGCCCATTAACTGGGAAATGGCTGAACAAGTTGTGGTATATGAATATAATGGAATACTATTGTGCTATAAGAAATGACAAGCAGTCTGATTTCAGAAAAAAATGGAAAGACTTATATGAACTGATGCTGAGTAAAGTGAGCAGAACCATGACATTGTTCACAGTAACAGTAACATTGTGCAATGATAAACTTTGATAGACTTAGCTCTTCTCAGCAATGCAATGATCCAAGACAATTCCGAGGGGCTTGTGATGGAAAATACTAACTACATCCAGAGAGAGAACTATGGTATCTGAATACAGATCAAAGCATACTATTTTCCCTTTTTTAAAAATCTGGTTTTTTTTTTTTTTGTTTTTTCTTTCTCATAGTTTTTCTCCTTTGTTCTGAAACTTCTTTCACAACATGACTAATATGGAAATGTGTTTAACATAATTGTACATATACAACCTATATCAGATTGCCTTCTGTCTTGGGAAATGGGGAGAAAAATGGAAGAAGGGAGAAAAATTTAGAACTCAAAATCTTACAAAATTATTGTTAAAACTATCTTTACATGTAATTGGAAAAAATAGAATATTAAGTGCAAAAAAAGAATGATCAAAATGATAATAGCATAGTGCTTAGTGCATAACAGGTGCTTAATAAATGCTTGTATACTGACTAATTTTAAACTATAGGATAAAAATTGGTTGAAGGCACTAGGAATATTTAATTTTGAGAAGAGGTGAAATGATCAATCTCTTCAATTGAAGGGGAATATGTAGAAGAGAGATGCACAGAATGTAAGCCCCCTGAAAGTAGGAACTGTTTATCATTTTATCTTTGTGTTTCCCCAGTGCCTTACATATAATGACCATTTAATGCTGAATTACTGAATTGAACTGAGTTCAATCAGATTTAATTAATTCCATCCCAGAAGACAGTTCTAGGATCAGTGGGGTAGAAGTCACAGGGATAAACTCCAGCCCAAACTAAGGACAAAATTCCTAACAGTTGCCTAAAAATGGAGAAGGCTACTTCAGAAGATAGTTAAATAACCCATGACTGCAACTTGTTGCTGGGGAGTTTGGATGGGTGATCACTCTTTGGGAGGTTGTAAAAAGTATTTCTATGAAGGTATGGGCCCCTTTTTACTCTTCCATAATCCATTCTCACTCATTCCCTGCTTGGGATCAATGTCTGGGAGAGATGATGGGTACTCTTATCTAATTATGGGCAACAGGAAAATAACAATTACTAAGTTTGGCTTATTAGCTAACTTGACTAATTTAGCTGCTGCCTGGGCAATCATGTCACTGTTATCTCTTGATTACTATGCGCCAAGTGAATGTCAAATCACAACAATAAATTGCAAAGAGAACCTCTAAAGAATGAACTTAAACTATGCTCTGTGTATAAGAGGTTGCTTATTTTATGACATTCCAAATTTGGCATTACCTACATATATTCCCATATTAATATGCCTATCCTTAGGTTTTCCCCAGAACTTTGTTCCAAGCTCAATTAATCACATGTCCCTCCCTCTCTCATTCCCTATCTCTGTAATCAGAATTCTCCTCAATCTGTTGCCTAGAGCCCATCCAGCCTCCAACCACAGAATCATAGGTCTCAGGAACTGAAAAGGACCTGAAAGGCCATCTAGTCTGACCAACAGTTTACCAAAAAAATCTCTTCAAGGGTCTCCTTTCTACCAGATCCAATTGTGATTATATTTTTAGTCATTTCAGAATAAATAAGAAAAGAATTTAAAACCTTGGTTTATTTTCACTTTAAAAGGTGCCATGCTCTTCTGCTTTTGGTATCTTGGGCTATGAAGGCCACCCAGGAAGAGTAGACCAATTTCACTCCAGAGGAATGCCTTTTGAGATATTTTTCATTCTTGTCTGTAATGAAAAACTGATGGAGAACAGAGGGGGCTTAAACCTAAGCAGATGTAACTCCACATATATCTTCTCATTTTGGTCCCCTCTTCTCCCTCCCAGTCACATGATTCTTCCATAATATTGCAGTTTAACATCAATACTCACTGACACATTTCTTCCCATCTTCAGCCAGGGTGTAACCATTATAGCACTGGCACACATAGGATCCGGGAACATTCACACATATCTGCTCACAGGCATGGTCCTGCATTTCACAAAGATCCTGAACTGAAACACAGGGTCAAGCCATTAGAGGATGACTATATGGAGACTCAGACACAGCTTTATATTCAGGGATCTCAAAGCATAAAACAATCTAATTAGCAGTTCTTCAGCATTTTAAATCATTACCACCACCAACAAACACTTTTAAAATACCTACTCTTATTGAATAAAACATCCTGTTAGGTACAGTACAAGACAACAGTATAGATACAGTTCTTTCTTTTATAAATTTAAAAGCACTTTAAAACCAAATCAAATTCTGCCTATCACCTCTAACTGATTTTTCTACCCTCTCTCTCCCCCTCCCCACCACAGATCGTTCACATTTTATAGACTGGGAAAGTGAGGCAGAGAGCAATTAAATGACACAAATAACTAATGACAGATCCAAGAATTGGAGATCCTTGATTCCTGAACTGATATCAGGCCATCAGGATATAATCCCTTGTCAAATATGTATTATGAGTAAATGTAGTGCAGTAGTTGGTATGCTTGAAGTGGAGTCAATTATTTTTTTCATTCCTCTATGAGTTATACTCCTGAGTCTTCAGGATTTTCTCCATAATATTTCAGGAACTTCTTTATCCTAGAAGGTCACTACACCCATGGATTTCACACATTGAAAGCATCTTTGCATTATGGCCTCTCCCTCTGATTGAGTGGTTCCTCCCAGAACAGCCATTTTAAAAAGGCCATCCAGGACAATCTTGGTTTCATTCCTCTCCCTCGACTTTCTCTTCAAAACCCCAGTATCTTCATTTCTTCCACTTAATCTTTTCAGCTCCCTTTTTATTTGTTATCTTCCCTCATTAGAATTTAATTTCTTAGGGCACTTAGGTAGCACAGGTGGATAGACTACAGTCCCTGGAGTCAGGAGGAGCAGAGTTCAAATTATGCTTAGACAAGTCACTTAACCCAGATTGTTTAAAAAAAAAAAGTAAGCTTCTTGAGGGCAATGATGGTCTTTCTGTTTGTATTTGTATTCCTCAAGCCTTAAGGAAGTGCCTGGCACATAGTAAAAGCTTAAGAAATACTTGTTGACTTGACGTGAAAACCTAGCTTCAACTCCCGTTTCTGAATTTTTAATTATATCAAGGCAACAAATGCCATAGGCAAGTCATTTAACTTCTCTTAGCTTCAGTTTCCTTATCTGCTGTAACTTGGGGATAATAACACCTGTAGTTCTCACATTACAGGATTATGAAGCTCCAAAGAAATGATAGAAGGTACTCTGGAAACTTTAAAGTGTTATTATCAATACCAGTGATTATTACCAAAATAAATTCTGAAACTCTCTCTCCCTCTGTTTATTTTCCCTAATAAATAACTGAGGGAAAAATGATAAATGGAAATGCTAGAAGAAAGTGCTAAAGAATGCAAATGACCAAAGGGAACTGGATTATTAACATAAATTATCATTATTATTTGGTGTCATCACTTGCTAAGAGCTCACAAAATGCTGATAAGCCCTCTTTTTACTAAAAAAACAAAAAACAAAAAGCCCCCACAAAACTATAAGAATGCATTTATAGGAATATATTTTTGGAGGATAATATATTTATGAGATTGGAACTTAGGAGCATTATTAAAGGGTAATAAAGGTCAAAGATATCATCAATTTATCACTGATTCATTCTTTCCATTCAACAAACTCTTTATAATTCTCTTTCCCAGCACAGAAGATGGTTTGATTCATAAGAGAATTGAATTTGCCATTGATTTCCCATTAAAGCCTGGGGGAAATCAGAACACATTCATGGAGCTTTTTGTTCAATATAACAAAGAGAAATTTATATGCTTCAGAAATGAGAGGTCTTGTGATATAATGGAAAGAATGGTAGATTTGAATCAAGAGTTCAGATTCTGAATCAGACAAGTCATTTCATGTTTCTAGCCCTCAGTTTCCACATTTGTAAATTGAATTAATAATACTAATACTTTATTCTTTTTAAGTACCAGTCCAAGAATAACCCCTCAAATTACAATAAACATCTACTTAGTAAGAACTAATACAGATTAAAGGACACTATTTTTTTTTACTTTACTTTAGTAGGGTTTTTTGTTCGGATTAATATGGAAATAAATTTATTAATTTGTTGATATGGAATTATATTTATCAATCTTATTGCCATATTGACAGGGAGAGAGGAGAGAATTTGAAACTTTAAATTTTAAGAAATGGATGGTGAAAATTGTTTTTACATGTAATTGGAAAAAAAAATGTTTTTCAAAAACCCCCCAACTCTCATATCTCATTAGTTGCTAACTGGGGGAGTCCGTACAGCCAACTGAGGGTATTGGCTCAGGCTATCTTTTTATAGAATCCAAATCACAAGTTGCCAATGCACCAAGTCCTTCCTTCCATGGCTTTTTTCCCAAGCTTGCTGTCACAGATAGATCACCTTCTGCACTTCAAATTTGACCTATCACTTAGGAACTCATTTCTTATACTTCTTATTCCCTATTCACTTGGATTTGTTGCATTTTTCTTTATTTGAGTCTTCTGGCTCTGAATAGTAAGCCAGTCAACAAGTCAACTAATATTCACAAAGAGCTTATTGTACGTCAGGCATTGTGCTAAGGGCTGGGGATACAAAAACAGGCAAAAAAAAAAAAAAGTCTCTTCTCAAGAAGCTTGAAGTCTAATGGGAGAGATAACGTGAAAATATACAAGATATATATATAAGATATATATACAAGATAAATTATAGATAATTGATCATGAGAGTAAGGAGTTTAAGATGATACTAAGATTAAAAAACCAGGCACTTACAAGGATGGTTGAGCTTTTGACAGTCATGGAGAAGTCTGGAAGAAGTGTAAGATAAAAGTAAGGAAAATAATGTAATTCAACTCTGAGATACTTATCCATGCCTGGTCATTTGAAGCTCACTCTGTTCCAACTAACTGGAAAAGGAGAGATGATGATTGTTTTTGGAGTCAGTCAGGTCATTGTCCCCACTTTGAAGATGGACCCAAGAAGAAATGCTGTATCCAGGATCAGAGGTTATTGAATTCAGAAGCTTCAGAAAATATGCTTCATTTAGCTTCCTGTTATGAACTTCTGCTCTTTTTGGAAGCTGTGGCCGTATTTTCCCATTTGTTGGTGATGTCATCAGTTGGAGGCATCCTTTTTAATCTTGATGATCATCTTTAATTTGTATATTGGCCTTCAGAAGAACTTTTGGGCTTTTGGCTTTGGAATACTAGCCTGAGTGTGAAGCCAGAAATGTGGCTGGCAATCAGACAGTCCCCAAGGGTGAAGAAAGCCAGGACATGAGATCCTTCATGATGTACCATTGTGAAGGAATTTTGTGATATAGAATAAATAGCACTGGATTTGGAGTAGAGGGTTCAAATCTTGACTGGATGGCCTATCTGCTTTGGTAACTCTGGGCAAATTCCTGCATATTTCAAGCTTCTAATTTTTTCTGTAAAAATGAAGAGGTTGGACTAAAATTAACTAGCTATTATTATTGCTAGAGAATTCCAGGACAAAGGGATGTTGACAAATCAAGCTAGGATTTTGTTTAATGATGAGGTAGTTCCTGTCTCCTAGGAAGATAAGTCTCTCTCCCTCATGAATCACCAACCCCTTTCCTTCAAATAGAAAGCTTTCCAATTGGCCTGATTTGTTTTTGTCCTTTCATGCTGTTTTTATAGTCTCTGGGATTTATTACCATAGGGATTTGTACAGACTGAAGGGAAGATGTGGTGGGGGATTAATTTAATTAAACAAGTACAATGCAATGGATACACACTGGGTCTTGAGAAAACAACTGCAGTGTTTTTCTGGAAACAAGCACTTCAATCAGATACCAATACAGATGTTTTCAAATGATAACTTAGGCTTTTGAAAAACACCAGTGATTTTCTCGTGTTTTTCACTCCATGGAACAGTTTCTTTCTGTCCTGGTAATAAAACCTAAGTAGGGGACAAAGGACTTTGAAGTGAAATTTCTTTAAGTGTCAAGCACTATGATTTATAATCCCAAAGATGACTTGTGGAAGGCCTCAGGGGTTGGGATCACAGTAATCTTCTCCAAGACTTCAAAAGAAACAGGACTTGGGAGAGTATGGTGACAGTGGAAGGCAAGTTTCTCTAAGCTGTTATTCCTTTCTCTGGCCTAAATCTACTATCCTGTGATTGTGATTCATCAAAGTAATAGGCAAACCACTGCCATTAACCAAATCCTCAGGCCTGCTTTTGTGCCATCCTTATCCTGAGAGTGGTTTTTACATTTTAAAATAAAGACTTGTCTTACTTAAAAACATATAGCAATCCACTTATATCCTTTCATTGTGGAGGACCCTCATCTATGTTATCCTGTAAGATCCAATCCCCATCTTGTAGGCAATCTTATACTTGTCATTGTATGGCTACCAGTGGAGCACTGGTCCTTTTATCATTACTGGTCCTCTTTCTTCTCTGTTCATATCTCTCTCTAGTAGCATCCTCAACACCATTTATCTTGCATAATTCTTTCTAAAAATTTTTTGATACTATTTCATTTTTCCAAATACATACAAAGATAGTTTTCAACATTCACCGCTTCTTGCATAATTCTTAGCAACTAAAATAGCCTACTCATGTCAACCACGAACCTCTGCAGTGACCCACAACTTTAATTCTTCAGGACTGTGATATTCTTAGGTAGCTAAGTGTGGCAATATATTAATTGCAAGAATTTTGGAGTTGCAGAAAAACCTGATTTTCTTAATCTTAACCTGTTTAGTGGCCTGATCTGTGAACCTGGGCAAGTCACAACTTTCCTTAGCCTCAGTTTCCTCATCTATAAAATGGGAACAATAATATCCCTTACTTCAAAGGGTTGATGGGAGGATTAAGGATTATGTAAAACATTTCACAGACCTTAAAATATTAAATGCTAGCTGTTATTTTATTCTGAGTCTCACAATCCAATACAGCTTCATCAAAAGAACACTTGCTGTCAAAATGATGGGACTTTGTTTTAGGGAAAAGCCTGGACACATTTATCTATATACATGTCACAAGAAAGAAATTAGCTCAGGGAGGACAGTAACTGTTTCATTTTATCTTTGAATTTCTAATGTCTAGTATCAGGGCCTTACATGTAAATAGTCTCTATTGAATTGCATTGAATTAAACCTCAAATACTACACGGTCTTTTCAGTGGGATTTCAGAAAAAAAAAAAGTGACTTGTAATCCTTATTAAAGTAAGCAAAACCAGGAGAACACTGAATTCAGTAATAGCAATATTGTGCAATGAGCAGCTAGATCTTCTCAGCAATACAGTGATCCAAGGCAATTCCAAAAGACTCATGATGGAAAATACTATCCACATCCAAAGAAAGAATTGATGGAGTCTGAATGCAGATCAAAGCATATTATTTTCACTTTATTTTTTGTGTTTTTTTCTCTTTTAGTTGTTTCTGCTTTTATAACATGACTAACGTGGAAATATATTTTACATGACTGCACATATATAACATATGTCAAATTGCTTACCATTGTAGTAAGAGACAAAATTGGATCTCAAAATTTTATATTAAAAATGAATGTTAAGAATTGTCTTTGCATATAATTTAAAGGGGGAAAAAAGAAAAACTATAAGAATGAAAAATACATATTGCTGAGATTTTCACCTATAATATCATGGGCAGCCCATTGAATTGGTGCATCAGGATACATATCTTGAAAAGGCCATGTAGATGGCTAGTGAGCTGGGCCCAGAATTGAACAGGAAGAAGACAAAAGATTGAGTTACAAAATTTGCTTTTGAAAAATTGGGTAGCATTTTCATTGACCTTCCAGTTGTTCCATGACAAACTTTCAGGTGGGCCAAGTAATAATGTGATGGGGATAGAACAAAATGTTAATCAATCAATCAATGAATCAAAAAAAATTGCTATGTGTTAAGTTCTATATAAAAGTCACATAGCTGGTAGAACTTGAACTTGGATCTTTCCTATTTCTGGGATAGTCTTTAGTAACTGGTCACTCATATACTGAGAGGTAGAGACAACAAATATTATTTTTAATAACAGATGTTATGTATAATAACACTAATACTAGAAAATGCTAACTTACCTAGAGCAAGGACTCAAATATCATAGGTAGATCATGTGGGAGGGAGTTATGGGATGTAATGGAAAAGAATTATACAAAATGAGAAAGTGTGGATGAGTTATAATCTACACTACTAGTGGGAATGCCCACATCAATGAGGTCATAAATACACAGGAGTATATAGAAATATCAAAGCAATAGACTCTGAGTAAGCTTTAAAGAAATATGAAGACAGATAAAAAATAATTTTCTTCACTAAATTTGATATATAATTTAGTATTGGTCAACTTATCTTTGGGTTTACTACCTAAACCTAAACAGAATTCATGCTAACTCTTCTTGGGATAAGAGATTTTCTAGGTAAGCAGTGGCTTTGGGTTTCAGAACAATAGGCTAAACTATTTGTCTGATTGATCAGTATTATGTCCTACTATCTCTTCTGTCCTTTTTTTTTTTTTAAGGTTATTTTTCCTAAGAGTTTTTTTTCCCATCAGAACTAAGGATAAAAAGTCACTTTTGCCCTTTCTGCTGTCTGTTAAAGACTCCAGGGACTGTTTTCTTTCAAACAGGAACAAGTTTCTTTGACAACCCAGTTGCGAACTCTAAATTTAGCTATATAAGTCTAGTATTTACACTCACCTCTGGGTCTCAGGCAGAACTGCTTTTAACAGACTATACCTTGAAAATGCTTTTCCTTTTCCCCTCCTCACCTCCACCTCTAGTTTCCCTGGCTTCCTTCAAATCTCAGCTAAAGTCTCACCTTAAGTACAAGAATCTTTTCCCCATTTTTTTTCCCATTTTAAATTTCTTCATTAATACCAATGCCTTCTCTCTGAGATTACTTCCAATTAATCTTGTTCCTATCTTGTTTCCACATTGACTCTCCCTGTGTGCCTCTTGAGGGCAGATTGTTTTTGCCTTTCTTTGTATCTCTAGCACTTAGCATTGCCTGGCACATAGTAGGTGTTTAATCAATGCTTTTTAAACTTGACTTATCTGAGCCCTGGTTATATGTAAAGAAATGTACTCTGTTTATGACTCAATGATGCTCATCTTCTTTCCTCAATTGAAATAAAATTTTCAAAACATAACCTCTTTTCTTCTTCTGCCTCATAATCAAGTGCTTTGCTTCCTTCCTAGAAGCATTAGATTTTTATTATTACTATAATCCTTTTTTTCTTGTCAGTCTTCATTCTAGGCCCAACTCCCAGTCACTTCTAACCCTTACCTTTCATCTCACCAGTATATTCTCACCTCAAAAACTTTTCCAAAAGCCAAAAGGGTTTGTTAAGAATCCCATCTTGACTGGAAATTGAGTGGATGTCCATCAGTTGGGGAATGACTAAGTAAGGTATGTAATGGAATATTATTGTTCTATAAGAAATAATAAGCAGGCTGATTTCAGAAAAGCCTGGAAAGACTTACATGAACTGAAGCTGAGTGAAGTGAGCAGAACCATGAAAATATTGTACATAGTAGCAACAAGATTATGTGATAATCAACTGTGATGGACTCGGTCTTTTCAATAATGAGGTGATTCAAAGTAATTCCAATAGACTTGTGATGGAGAGAGCCACCTGCATCCAAAGAGAAGACTGTAGGAACTGAATATAGATTGAAGCATAGTATTTTTGCCTTTTGTAATTGCTGTTTGCTTAGTGGTTTTTTTTTTTTCTTTCTCTTTTGTGATTTTTTTCTCTTTTGATCTGATTTTTCTTGTGCCACATGATAAATGTGGAAATATGTTTAGAAGAATTGCATATATTTAACCCATATCAGATTGCTTGCTATCATGGGGGATGGAGATAGGAAGGGAGAAATATTTGGAACGCAAGATTTTGCAAAGGTGAATGTTGAAAACTATCTTTGCTTGTATTTGGAAAAATAAAATACTATTTAAAAATAAATTCAGTTCTAGATAGTAATAAAACAACATAGATCTGACAGGAACTGAAAACTTGTGCCTTTCAATGGGGAGGATTTCCTTGCTTGAAAAAGAGTGAACTCGGCAACAAGACTATATGATGATCAATTCTGATGAACATGGTTCTCTTCAACAATGAGATGTTTCAAACCAGTTCCAATTGCTCAGTGATGAAGAAAGCCATCTACACCCAGAAAGAGGCCTGTGGGATCTGAGTGTGGACCACAACATAACATTTCCATGCTTTCTGTTTATGTTTGCTTGCATTTTGTTTTCCTTCTCAGGTTTTTTTTTTTTTCCTCATAGATCCGATTTTTCTTGTACAGCAAGATAACTGTATAAATATGTATACACATATAGAATTTGTCATTTATTTTAACACAGCTAACATGTATTGGACTACCTGGAGCGGGGAGGGGGGGAAAATTTGGAACAGAAAATTTTGCAAGGGTCAATGTTGAAAAATTACCCATGCATATCTTTTGCAAATTAAAAGCTTAAAAAATAAAATTTAAAAAAAGAAAAGAAAAAATAAATAAAAAAGAAAAAAGAGTGCACTTCCTTGGACAAGGAGTATTAGCTCTGCAATCTTCTATTGTGTGATCTTAAGCAAGTCACTTAATTTCTAGGTCTCTATTTCCATATCAATAAAACTAGGTGGTTGCACTTGGTGACTTCTAAGATCCCTTCCAGTTCCATACCTATAGACATCCTGTATCTATAATCTTTGGCTATTAATTTTTAGTTCATTAAGTCCCTATCGATACTGCCTTTGAAAACATATTAAATTATTTGGCCACTAAGTATGACTTGCTATGCTTCAGAAAATGGATTCAGAATTTTTAAATGTTGCCAATGGATCTACATTTAAATCTAAAAAAGAAAAGAAGCAATTTGACTAGTATAAAAGATCAAACAGGCTGCATCTAAATCCATGCAGTCACTGAGTGGAAATATTCTCTTTATAAAAAAAATATCACATACCTATAGAGGTATACATTACCAGGATAGGGTTGGGGTGGGGAGGATGACAATTTATAAATGATTATGTAAAAATAATATTATCAACAGGATAAACTGGGATAATTATGCAAGGGAGGGACTAACATTAAGGGAGATTAGGAAAGAATTCTTGAAGGTGGTAGGACTTTAGTTGAGACTTGCTGGAAGTTAGAGAAACTAGGAAGGAGAGGAACAGAGCTCCAGCTGTGAGTGGCTGCCAATAAAAATGCCTAGAGTTGGGAGATGGTTTGTTCCAGAAATAGCAAGGAAGCCAGCATTGTCGCTGAATCACAGATTATATGGGAAGGGTGTGAAGTGTAAGAAGACTGGAAAGGTGGGGAGAAAGGGAGGAGGGTCAGGTTTGAAGGAATTTAAAAGCCAAAGTAAGTTTTTGTTTTCCATTAAACACCACATTTCAGTCTACAAAGCTAAGACACTGAGGAGCAGTGGAAAGGGTGGGAAGGATTTTCTATCCCTTCTTATTTGTGTGACCTTGGATGAATAAATTCTGTAGATCTCAGTTCCCTCATCCTAAAAAAGCAAAGAAGTTGGTCTAGATGGCATCTGAAACTACAATCTCTGAATCTCTAAATCCACAATCATAAGTGACTTGAAATTTCCTTTTTTAAATCACTCCCTTGGTTTGGGTTCAGTGACAAAAGTAAGGGAACTATCTCTAAAGGCCTTTGCTAAAATGACTCAAGGCTCTGAGTGCTTTCTCTAGCCTTCTCCCATTAACAATAGTAGTTAATCAGAATAATTATGGCAGATAGGTATCAGGCAAAATAGATAAAGCATAGGGCTAGAGTCCAAAAGACTAAAGTTCAAATCCAGGCTCAGGTACTTACTATTTGTGTGATCTTGGGCAAGTCACTTAATATGTTTGCCTCAGTTTTCTCAACTGTTAAATGGGGATAAAGTAGTATCTACTTCCCGAGGGTTGTTGTGAAGATCAAGTGGAATAACATATATAAAGCATTTTGCACAGTTCCCAGAATATAGTTCTTATTTGTTTTTCATTAAAAAAAAAATTGTAAGTGAATTGAATTTAAGTGAGGCAGAACTGCACAGACTCATCAGCCTCATTCTCTCAGTCATTAAAACTTAATGATAGGACAAAAGTTGAGACTTGTGATGACTTTGGAATGAAACTGATGACCCTAGCATCTTCAATGTCTGACCCAACTTTAAGCTGTTTCATGGCCTTTAGAACAAATTATTCTCATCCACCATCAGGAAGTCTTCAGATGCTTGAAGTAGACATCTGTTTAATCTACTAATGGCTTTAAGGCCATGTTGGCTCCTTTCAATTTGGTTTAGGTCATCTGCCCAAATGGACACTTCTTGAAGCCACTGGAGGAACCAAAGATGCATGATTAGCCCTGAAATGGGCTCTGAGCCCTCACCCCAGAAGTGCTAGCCCTCCCTCAACACCCCATGCACCCTACCTGGAACATAATAGATACCATATAAATAGCTATCTGGCTAGCTATAATAATAGTAGTAGAAGAAAAAGGAGGAGGAAGAGGAGGAAAAGGAATTGCTACCCTGTAAGGCATTGGAAAAAGACAAATCTCTCTCTCTCTTTTTTTTAAATTTTATTTTATTTGCAAAACATATGTATGGGTAATTCTTCAACATTGACCCTTGCAAAGCTTTCTCTTACAAATTTTTCCCCCCTACTCCCCACCCCCCCCCAGATGGCAGGATATCCACTACATGTTAATTATGTTAAAATACTTGCAAATTGAATATATGTATACTTATTTCCTCACTTATTTTTGTGCAAGAAAAATCGTATCTACACGAAAGACATATCAGATAAAGGAAACACAATGGAAGTAAACATCAATCGAGAGCATGAAAATGTTGTGGTCCACATATCACATCCCTCTCTCTGGGTGTATATGGCTTTCTTCACTGAACAATTGGAACTGGTTTAAAACATTTCATTGTTGAAGAGAGCCATGTCCATCAGAATTGATCATCATATAGTCTTGTTGCCATGTATAATGATCTCCTGGTTCTGCTCATTTTGCTCAGCATCAGTTCATGCAAATCTCTCCAGGCCTCTCTGAAATCGTCCTGCTGGTCGTTTCTTACAGAACAATAATATTCCATAATATTCATATATCATAATTTATTCAGCCATTCTCCAATTGAAGGGCATCCATTCAGGGAAAGAGACAAAACTCAACTGATCCGGGAAGCATTTGTGTGGGTGCTTTGAGGACCTAGGTCCTGGGTAGTCAGCAAGGTAATTGAGGATGACTAGCCAAAGAGAGCAAGTTCTCAGACAAGACCAGAGGAAGACCAAGCAAGGGCAGGGTGGGGCATTTGGTTGGAGAACCAAAAAAAAATGGTGCCAATTCTCAATGATGTTAACCAGGATTAGTGCTCATAAAAATGATTTTATTAGGTTGAGTACCTAGAAAAACTATGACCATAAATATCAGATTCAAGCTTTAAAAAAAAATCTCTTTTTGGCAAGTATAGACTGCTTTGTAAATTCTAAGGCTGAAGTGTTCTTGCACAGCTGAATAGGAAATTTTGTGTTTTATAATAAAAGCTCTGGCCAAACCTTGAAAGTCCCCATTTCAAAAGTAACTTTACTTCAGCAAAATTTACTTTCTCTCCTCTTAATAAGAACATTTTTGGAGAGACTTTTATCTGTTTACACTCCTATATTCTTTAGCTTGAGTAAAAGTATAAGCATGTGATAGCAACTTGAGGTTAAAAGCTTCCCTCTAAAAGATAAACTAAAAATCTGAGCTCCCACAAGAGAACCCCAGGCAGCCTTCTTTTAAATGCTCGTGACTTAGTAAAACCATCCCTACACAACCCATATGATGTGAGAAACAGCAACTGAGATGCCCTGGATGGGAATACAGGGCAAAAATGTTTATTTCTTTGGCTCACACCAGCCTTTGTCACATCAGAAGATTTTTAGGCTGTTTGACATACTAGAATTCACTGAAAGATATCACAGTAGTGATGAATTAAATTCAACTTTAAAAGTGAATTGAGATGAATTTTTCTTTTACCAGAAATTATTCAGCTCCCTCATCTTTTCAGTTATTGAATTCAAAACCTTGGAAGCAAAACGCTTTTCATACGACAAGTTAGAAAGCATGTCTACTTTTTAGTTACAGATACTTTGGAAGGAATGATATACGTGACTTGTTCCAAAACGCGAAAGAATATTAAAAAGTTTCTTTATTCACAATGGGCAGACATAGAAGTGAGTGAAAATAAAGACAGGCAAAACTCATCATCTGCATTTGGGAGCTTCCCTTTTCTTTTTCACAGAATCCAGAGGCCTATGCTTATTATGACAGCTGCAGTTTGCTTAAAGACTGTCAACAATACATATGAGTCATCAACTGTACTTGCACACTGAAAAAAAAAAAGAAAACAAACCTGTCCTATCAAACATGTCCCAGCTGTTCTTTAGATCCTTTCCTACGTCAATTTAACTGTTAATTCTATGATTTATTCCTCAAACAAAGTTGTACTTTTCTTATGAGAAAGGATAAAAATTCTGGAACCAAAACTTAATTACTTAAATAGATTAATAGGAATCTTGAGAATATGGGCAGGTTCACTTTTGTCTTTGTATTGCTAGCACTGCTGCTGAGACAACTACTACCACCATCACCACCACTACTACTATTACTACTACTACTTCT
>JAJPUD010000311.1:42470-52991 GCA_023553655.1 Myrmecobius fasciatus
ATACCTTGAAATCCCCCATTAGACACTTTCTCATCACATGACACTGGCAAATCAATTAACTTTTCTATACCTCAGTTTCCTCATCTGGAAAATGCCTTAGAGATGTCATAAGTACATAATGGTTCTTACCTATGATCTCTGTTAAAAAGAGGCTGAAGTTGACAGATCTCTTGAGCTTGGAGTTCTGAGCTACAATGGGCTAAGCTGATGAGGAGTCCATACTAGGTTAGGCTTTAATATGGTGGACCCCCAGAAAAGAGGGCCAATTCTTATGTAAGGAGGGATAAGCTGACCCAGGTTAAAAAATAGAGTGGGTCAAAGCTCCTGTGCCAGGTAGAGTGGGATTAGGCCCATGAGTAGCCATGCATTTTTAGCATAGGTATGAAAGGATGACTCAAGCATGAAATTAAAAAAAAAAAGAACAAAAGAAGTCAATATTTCTAGTGACATAAGAAAATTGGTTAGAAGCAAGATTAAAAGCAAGTCAATAAATCTATGTAAATTATTTTACCTTTATTAAAATTCAGTTGATAGCCTGATTCCTGAGTTTAGGAATGTAAGTATACAACATGGAAGACCAAAAATCAGTGGTGCAGCTAATGGGGAAATTATGCTGTTCCTCAAATGTAAACAGACCTACAACCAGAAAAATTAGCTTTTTTTGTGGATTCCCTCCCCAGTGGCTTAGTCAAGAGTTATCATCCTTTTCCTAATCCCCTTGAGACAACAGCATGCAACTGTGAGTTCTGGCTACATGTTATGTAGTCTTCAATTATTAGGCCAGGTAAAGCTTTGTGACCCACTAGGAAACTGGGGATGGAGGTAGACTGCCTGGATTCTCTACCCACCAACAATTCCTCCCACTTAAATCAAAGAGGCCTCTGCTAGGGATCTAGTTTTAGAACATATTCCCTTTCCCTCACCCCTGGGCCTTTCCTGCTTCCCCCTGGAAGGACAGTCATTAAAGAACATATGCAGCATGGGGGGAAAAAACAGCAGGAACTTGTCCAAAGAATGAAAGCAGTTTAAATGCATTTAACATGCTGTTTGGGACCGAGAAAAGAGAGAATTGGACAGGAAAGTCAATGTTGATTGCCAAATGAAGTTTCTGAAATGTTGTATTTCCATGAGCTTCCAGATAACAATGATATGTTCCAGAAAAAATGAGAAGAGGAGGGGAAAGTCTTTAAAACAATAAAATAAAAAACAACAAACCAGATTCTATACACGTAGGCAAACAAGGCTGAATCCTCATATGTGAGAGAAAAAGGAATCTGACTGAAGGAAGAGATGAAAGGCAAGATCAGAAGGCAGACAGGCATCTGAAAGGAACTTGAAGGGAAAGATGAAGGGCAGTGATGGAAATAGGGGGCATCTGGACAGTGTCACCTCCTGCAGAAATGAACCCATTTTGGAAAAATCTTAGGATCAAAAATTTAGAGATACAAGGAACATTAAAAATTATTAAGTCAAAATTAATTATTAAGTCCTTCCTCCTCATTTTACATAGGAACAAACATACAAATATTATTATACCTAATAATTTAGATTGCTTTGAAAGATAACACTAATTTAATATGTAAATTTTGATATTTTTTAAAAGAGAAACTTCACTTCAATGTACCTGTAAGCATTCTGATGCAGTTACCTTTGGCAGTAATCAACCAATTTATCAACTAAAAAACATTTATTAAGTATTTAGTATGTGTTTTACACTGCCAAGTGCTGGGGCTATAAAAAGAAATGGACAAAAACAATTCTTGACCTCAAGGACCCTCTAAGGATCACAAACCTTCTCATCCATGAAAACCCTTTACAAGGGTTTCATCCAATGTACTGGGGCCTTTTGTCTAGGTTTGCTGACACTGACTGGTATCAATAGAGCACAAAAAGTGTGCATTGGTCACCCTCACTCTAGTTATATAGCTGGTCTCCATCTTTTTTTTTTTTTTTTTCTGGTCTCCATCTTTTAATGATATCTTTTATACAGCTTCTTGTGCAAATATCTTCACTGTTCCATGCTGCAGCCTACACACATCCATATTGTGTCTCTGCATTGCCCTGTGGATAAACTATAATTGTAAGTTATACAATATACACCTAGGGTAAATGAAGACTGAGGTGGGGATCATCTGGAATGCAGTCATTTGGATAGAAGGAGGCAAGTCTGAGATTTTTTGAAATTTTTACAATGCTAAATACTGATCACTGACAAGGAAAGGCCTAGTAGCATAGCTACCTGGAAGAAAAAGGGATAAGGCACTTGACATCATTGTGGAATGGATAAGGGGAAGAGCTAGGGTAGATGATGAAATCTCAGGACAATATTATTTAATCTCTCTAAATTTATTTTTAAATTAAATTAATTTTTCCATTACAAAGTATCCACAAAGCTTTTTTTTTTTTTTGTATTGCTGAATAAGTTGGTTATTAACCACATCTTGGTTGTAAACTTATATCTTTTGCCTTTTGGAAAAATATATTCCATGTTTTCCACTTCATTATGTGTTGATACCAACTAATTTCTTGACACTTAAACCCTTCCTTTCTAGCTCCCTGTAGTATTCTTTTACCTTGAAGCTCTGATTTTTAGCTATGATAATCCTAGCAATTTTCATTTTGAGGTTTCTTTTAAGAGGTATTTAGTGGATTTTTTCTTTTTTTTCAATTTGTCCCCTGGCTCTAAAAGATATAGGCAGTTTTTTATCATGATTTCTTGAGGCTATTTTTGTTGTTGTTGTTCATGACTTTAAGGTAGTTCAATGATATTTATATTATTGTTCCTTGATATACTTTCCACGTTAATTGATTTTAATAAGAGATACTTTCCATTTAAAAATTTTTTGTCTTCGTTTACATATTTCTTGTAGTTTCATTGAATCATTAATTTCTGTTTGGTCCATTCTAATTTTCAGGGAATCTTTGAGTAAGGTTTTGTACTTCTTATGCCAAGCAATAAAATCTCTTTCCAATTCTTCCCTCCATGGTTCTCATTTCTTTTAAAATTTTTTCTTCTCATTTCATTTCATTTCATTTCACTCTCATTTCATTTATGATATCAATTAAAATAACTCAAATTCTTGCATAATTTCTTCCAAAAATTCCAATTAGTCTAATGGTTAAGATTTTTTTTTTTTTTGAAACTTTGCTAGTAGGTGTTTTGGCATTATTTTCCCCCTCTGGGTCTATATTTTGGCATCCCTAGCCTCAGAGCTCTTTATATTTTTCTGTTCTTCTAGTGATCTACTCTGGGAAACCATATATATGTATATTATGTAAATATGTATGTATGTATATTATGTATATGTGTACATATATAATATATATACACACATGTATAAATTAAATATGTATTTGATGACTATTGTCTTAAGTTTTATTCATTTAGAACAATGAACTTTATAGACCTTATACATGCACACATATATGCTCAATTTTCAAAGTTTGTTGCTAATTCAGTATTACTATCTGCTCTTTTTAAAAAAGAGAGGAAATATCACTAATACACAAATGTACCACTGGCCTCTCAAAGGCAAATGATCTCATGCTAGCTCAAATATCAGCCTATTTGTCTAGTCTTTGATGTCTGTCCTGAAAGGAGTAAAGGGCTCCATTAAAATTTTATTTTATTTTTGGTTTTTTATTTTATAGGCCATAAAGTCTTTTTCACCAAAGTATTTTGGTCCCTGCATATCTCTAAAAGGGGCTCTAAAGTAATAAGTACAGCCAAAGTTAATAGTTGTGCTTTGGGTTCACTTCTTATCAAAAGTGAGAAGAAAATAAACAATTGATGAAGTGCAATTTCTAGGGGAGATGTAACGATAACTCCAAGGTCCCCTGGCCTTGGGAGTGCTATAGCTCTACAAACATTGCTGGCTGTCAGATAATAATCCGTTGGTCAATAATCCTAAAGTCCCTTGGTCTTGGGAGTGCAGGAGTTCCACAAATATTTGCTGGCTGTCAGATTACAATCAGTGATAACAAACTTTCTGAGACAATAATGAGATGCATACCAGACTAATCCTCAAATCCACCTCTAAGCCATAAAATTAGTATATCAGTGACATGAAGCACCAGGTCTCTTTAATTTTTTCCTATAAGTTCGTCTTCCTGCTCCTGGCTCTTTGCTAACTTCTTATGGAACTTATCCCGCTGTAATTAGCATTATAATTACAATTAACTTTGTCCTTGACTTGGAGATGGGTCCATGCCTACAAATTCTTTTGAGATATCTTACAACACAGGTCTAGAACCTCAACCTTTTTGAGGTTTCCTTTGAACCCTAACACAATAAAATAACTTTTCAGGGAATAATTAATGAGAGAATAAGTTAGAATGATCTTCAACAAACTTTTAAGCAAAAGAATAAGAATTGCACAAAGAAAATATACATAGGCAGCCAGGTGGTAACATGGATAGAATCCTGGGCCTGGAATTGGGAAAACCTGACTTGAAATCCATCCTCAGACATTTACTAGGTATATGATCTTGTATGAGTCTTTTAAACTCACTTAGACTCAGTTTGCTCACCTATAAAATGGGGAACAAAGGGGGATCTATCTTTAAGGGTTGTTGTGAGGATAAAATGAAATAATAAAGTACTTTGTAAATCTTAAAGTAGCATATAAATGTGAGGAGGAAGAGGAGAAGGAGGAAAAGTAAGAAGAGAGGAGAAAGAGGAGAAGGAGGGGGAGAATAAGCTCCTTGAGATCAGGCACTGTCTTTTGCCTCTTTTCATATCCCTAGCACTTATCACAGTATCTGGCACATAATAAGAACTAAATAAATGTTTATTGAAATGAATAGTAGTTGTCATCATTGTTATCATCAGTCTGAAAGGGATTTCAGAGGGCATCTTATTCAAAATCATCCTTTTGTAAAGGAGAAAAGTGAAACACCGTGAGGTTAAACAATTTGCCCAAAGTTATATACATGGTAAAATTAACTTAAACATTTGAATCAATCAAACATATAATAAGCATTTACTGTTTGCCTAGCATTCTACTAGTTATCCCTGGCATTGTTGTTGTTTACTCATTCCAATCCTGACTCTTTGTGATCCCATTGTGGGTTTTCTTTCAAAGTTATTGGTGTGGTTGCCATTTCTTTTTCCAGTTTATTTTCCAGATGAGAAAACTGAGGTAAACTGGATTAAGTGATTTGCCCAGGATCCACAGCTAGTAAGTATCTGAGCCAGACTTGAACTCAGGAAGATGAGTCTTTCTGTTTTTAAGAACAGTGCTCTAGCCACTGTACCACCTAGCTGTCCCATCATAGGGAAGAAAGTTCTTTTTGAAAGGTAGGATTTGAATCTTAGAGAAAACTCAACTAATGTAGATCTATTTGGAGAGACAGAAAAAGGAGATTAAAAAAAAAGAAAAGAAAAACAAGGAGGAAGAGGACAAGGAATAAAAGAAGAAGAGATATGACTGCAATGAACAAGTATACTCAAATTAGAGGGGAAAAAAGATGTCTTACTTCTACAAGTTCTCTGATCTGTGTTCAGAATATATCCTTGTTTGCATCTGCAAAGGTAGGAGCCAGGTGTGTTGATACAGAAGTGGGCACAGTTATGCTCCATGACATTGCACATGTGGGCCACTGAAAGAGAAAAGACAAAAGACATTGGAAAAATGGATACGTTAATCAATTCAATTAATTTCAGTTCACAAATTTCTCCCAACATCAGTCCATCTTTACAACAGGAAAATAATTTTCCCAACATATAGATCTGACCCTGGGATTCCCTACCTCAAACTTTTTCAGTGGTTCTCTATTAAGCTAAAACAATGGACCCAGCTAGAAATGAGCACTTTATATAGGTGCCTTATTGGATCACAATCACACAGTAAAGTAGGTACTGAAGGTATTATAATTCTCATTTTACAGATGAGGAAATTAAGACAGAAAAGTTAAGCCAGGGTAGCGAGGTGGTGCAGTGGAAAGAGCACTAGGCCCTGAAGTCAGGAGGACCTGAGTTCAAATATGACCTCAGATACTTAACATGTCCTAGCCGTGTGACCCTGGGCAAGTCATTTAACCCCAATTGCCTCAGCCAAAAAAAAAAGAAAGAAAGAAAAGTTAAGCCATCTACCCATGATTTGAGAAGTTAAGCAAGTTGGTTATGGTTAAGTAGATTGTCAATCAAGTCAGTAAGCATTTAATATTTACCAGGCACTATGCTAAGCAGGAGGATTACAAAGAAAGGCAAAAACAACAGTCCCTGCCTTCCAGGAACTTACATTTTAATGGGAGAGACAACAGATAAATAGATATTAAGAGATATATACAAAATGGATAGAAGGTAATCCCAGAGAAGGCTCAAAAGGTAAGATTTGAATTTAATCTTGAAAGAAGCCAAGGAAACTCCTCTTCCTCCCCTTTTTTCTCCTTTTCCTTTTTCTCCTCCTCCCCCTCCCCTTCTTTTTCCTTCTCTAAGAGACAGTGGGGAAAAAAGAATCAAATATTTTCTCCACTATCCTACAAAATTGTATTTCAGTCATTAAATGCCTCCTAAAAATGACTAAAATCTTCTTTTGCTGCCTTATTTCATAATACTCCCCATCATTCCTTCTTTGTTTTAGCCAGACTAATGATCAATTTTGTTCCTTAGGCTAGATCTACTTGCTTTCAAATCTTCCAGTTAAAATCCTTTTCTTCTCTCAAGGCTCAGCTCAGACACTACCCCCCTCCAGGTAATTCCTCTATCTAAAAGTGTTCTTTCCCTTGTCCAAAGTTTCTAGAATAGCTCTTTTTCTGCTAGCACACTCTACTTTGCATCAGGCTAATATCCATAATTGCTTTTTCTCTCCCCACCTTCCCTTTCCCCCACCCAAATAATAAACTCTTTTGAGGAAACAAGATTATCTCATTTCTTTATCTTTGTAGCCCTTCACAAGCAGCTGCTTGTTTTCATGGTATATCTTATGATACATAATATCTAGGTTACTAGGTGGTACAATGGATAGAACTCTGGAAGTGTTGTCCAGAAGATCTGACTTTAAATTTAACCCTAGACACTTACTAGCTGTGTGATTCTAGGCAAGTCACTTAATCTCTATCTGCCTCATCTGTAAAATGGGGATAATAATAACACCTACCTCCCAGGGTTGTTATGAGGATCAAATGAATTGTTTTAAAAGAGCTTTATCAACCATAAAACTACATAAATGCTAGTTGTTATTTGAGGGTGAAATGTGTAACAGGGTGTGAACTGTAAAAAATGTTGGAATAAAAGAAATCTGGTGAGTATTCCTAGCTATCATTACCATTCTTCATGATGTACAAAACAGAAATTATGATCCTATACCCACCTTTTCCATTTTTGAGCATGGAGCCAAACTCTTGGCCCATCCCATTTACTTTCAACCTCCTGACCTCCTGTTCCCACCCTAGAAGATCCATCTGTTAATCATGTGATCTATTTATCATTTCTTCACTTTACTCTGTGACCCACCTAACTCTCTTTTCTGACCAGAGGCTACTTCCAATACAGTCATCACCTCAGAGTTTCTATGGCATTTCTCATTTGTCATGTAGCTTGGCATATCATTCTGTGTTAGATAACATGAACTAAAGATTAATTTAACGATAATTATGACTACTGATAATTATAATTGTGACTGAGCCTTGAGAGAATGATAATTATGGTAATAATCACTACACTGGTGACAACATTGATTTAGTACTGATGGGTCAATACATAATTAAAAGAACAAGGAAAAATTTGAGTCCATTGTATGGCAGAGTTGATATAAATAAATATAAATGCAAATATAGCTCATGATATGGGGTATATATCTATGAAAATTTTAGAATTTGCTAAATTATGGGAAATTTTAATGAGCTAAAGACTGAGCTAGGGAAATGTGATAAATACTGAAAAGTTGGGTTTCCACAGAGTGTTGCAATCTTTGAGGTTGTGTAGGATAGTGGGTACCACTGACCAAGAGGTTTTCAGAATGTGAGAGGTTAAGGAAGGTTAAGTTTCACTGAACAATTAAATGATTAATAGAAGCCTTGAGGGAACAAGGAATTGGAATTCTAGGAAGGCACAGGTGGATTCAGCCAATCAGAAAGAGTCTTGTGATTTTGAGGAAATCACAAATTTAAGAGAATAGCCCATCTAGTCCAAACTAGGTGGGGTCAATGACCTTATTTGACCAAATCACTATTGAGCCTGCTTAATAGGCTAATTGAATTTTAAACAACACACCCCATAGGAGGAGTTTTCTGTCATTTTTAACATGGCATGTATGAAGAAGGAAGGAGAACATGTTTATATACATTTAAGGGAAACATATAGTGGGTATATCAGAAAGATTGTAGGCCAAAGGGAATGGACCAATCTGGTCTTCGTGTTGTGCCATAGTTCCCATGTCTCAGTTTCCCTCAATTGCTCTGTCTCAGTTTCCCAATTGTTCTGCTTTGGTAGCACTCTCCCCCTCCCCCCTTCTGATCCCCGAGATAATTGGGCGGCAGGATTATGACTACTGACATTCCAAAGAGTCATAAAACCTCCAGATGGCCCATCTCAAACACCTAGACATATCCCTTATCTTTTGGCTTCAGACTCAGGGGCTCCTAGCATCTTCCCAAATTTATCTGAATTTATGATCCTTCCTCCATACACCCAACCTGTCAGAACTGAATTTGATAGTTCTTTCCTTGAACTCCAATCCTCCCAGTACTCTACCCTTTTTTCTGCTCCTTGAGCTGCCTTAATTTTCCTGAGCACCGGAGTTTTATAAAATCCTTGATACCCCTCAATAGATCACTGAATACTTTGACACAATAGTCCTATTCAGTCAACTAGTCTTACCTCTCCATTAATATCAATAAAATATTAATAATCTCCAATCTGTAGTACTGCCTCAGTTTTTCTTGAAGCATTACATCTGAAAGGAGAGACTGTGCCAAGCTAACAAATATAAAGTTTCTCTTATTTCTGTGCTCAGGGTTCCAGGACCCCACTTCTGGCTAGAAACGTCTAGATGATTCCTTAAGATTCTTGTTTAATGAATTTTCCTCGATATCTGATTTTCAGTGTCAAGAGTGTGTTTCTAACAGACAGGTGTAGTGTGGAATCAGGAAAATTCATCTTCCTGAGTTCAGATCTAGCCTTCAAATCTGGACAAGTCACTTAACCCTATATGTCTCAGTTTCCTCATTTATAAAATAAGCTGGAGAAGGAAATGGCAAACTATTTTAGCATCTTTGCCCAAAAAAACCCAAATAGGGTCATGAAAAGTCAGATGTGACTGAACAACAACAATAGATAAGGGAACTAAGACATTAAAAGATAAGCTACTTGCTTCTGGTAACATAAAATTAATGGTCACACAATTAATAATCAGACACAGAATTTTAATTCAGGTCTTTTCTGACTACAAGTCCAATATCCTCACTCTGTATCTTGTGTTCATTCATCCTAATCTGTCCATCCTTTGGTCTTGGATCCTAATAACACTGCTACAGTTTGTCAGGGACAGTTTGACAACTATCTTCATTGTCTTTAAAGTATGTTGTAAAATAGCATTCCAAAGCATAGATGAGCATTTTTTTACCCTGCTCTTTATTCTCATTTCCTTATTGCTAACATTGTACAGATGTGGCCAAATCTCATCCAGGTCACTTTGTGTTTTTAGGATCATCCATCCATTGGGATCTAGAAAGATTCTCAGAGGCATTCTAATCCAAATATCCAAAGGCCTATGAATATCAGGTGGCTTGTCCAAAGTCACATAGAAAGTAAGCACTATCTTGCTCTATACTCAGTAGGTACTTAATAAATAGTTGTTAAGTCACTGGAGTGAGTGACTGAAGTACATATCTTTCCTCTCTCACCACTGTGAGCTCCATCAGGATAAGGAACTCCCAAGTAAAAGAATTCCCTTTTATCAATACAAGTCAGCAACTTAAACCCTTCAAGTCACTTGAGGGGCCCTAAAATGTTAAGTCAGTTGTCCAGGGTCACTATCTCCTACTGTGTGCTGGCTTGATGCATAAAATTTCCTGAGTGCATCATGAGGAAAATCTGTTTTTTTTTTTAATTTTATTTTATTTGCATAACATATGTGTGGGTAATTCTTCAACAATAACCCTTACATAGCTTTCCGTTACAAATTTTTCCCCCCAACTCCCCACCCCTCCCCTAGATGGCAGGATATCCACTACATGTTAATTATGTTAAAATATTGGCAAATCGAATATATGTATACATATTTCCAAACTTATCATTGTTGTGCAAGAAAAATCTTATCTAAACAAACGATATATCAGATAAAGGAAACACAATGTAAGCAAACATCAATCAAGGAGTATGAGAATGTTATGTTGTGGTCCACATTTCGCATCCCTCTCTCTGGGTGTATATGGCTTTCTTCAGTGAACAATTGGAGGTGGTTTGAAACATTTCATTGTTGAAGAGAGCCATGTCCATCAGAATTAATCGTCATATAGTACTGTTGTTGCCGTGTATAATGATCTCCTGGTTCTGCTCATTTCACTCAGCATCAGTTC